>VZRW01004256.1:197503-249106 GCA_013398125.1 Aegotheles bennettii | reverse complement strand
GGGGAGTTTCCTAGTCATGTCTCAGTAGGCATTCCCACTTCATCCCAAATTGTAGCAAAATTCACTGATTTTAGCTGAAGGAGAAGCAAATAGCATTCAGTTCCTTTAGTTTGGCCTTCTACACAGAAGCAGCATCATTCACAACGCACAGCCCTTCTGTCTAGGATTCCAAGCTGTCTAAAATCTGTCTTCTCCAGACAAGATTAAGTGTTCCATCTCTCTCTGTTTTTCCATGAAAGCCAAGCAAGCTTAGGTGTAGGTAGGAAACTAGGAGTTTTTTTGAGGTTTACATTTTGTTTTGTGGGGGTTTTTTTGTTTTGTTTTTATTTAATTTTTTTTTAACTAACAGCAGAAGCACAGAAACCAAATCTTATCAAATTTCAGGAACAGCATTAGGAACTCCATTAAAATAAGCTGCATGAAAATTTAAAACAAGCATTAAATTATCACTAAGATACTACTTTGTTGTTTTTGTGGGGCAAAGGTGAATAATAGACACTCTTAATCAAAGTTCAGCATGCTATTACTGAAATCAGATGAGAATATAACATCTTCTTAAAGCACTACATTACTAAGAAACCAGCATATTTAGATGTACAATAATTGCTACTAACCAAGAAGTTTGCTAAAAGGTATCCAGAACATATTTTCTCGTACGTGGTAAATTCAGCACTTGTTAAAAGAAGCCATAGCGCAACAGAATGTAAACCAATTCTGCTCAGATGAGGGAGAACGCCCGCCAAAGCAGTAAAAAAGAAGCGTCAAGACTCGAGGAATTCACGAAACTAGGAAAAACTGATGTCATGCCCTATGATCACTCTATTCCTGGTTGCTTGCTTTATGGCATTAACTACCAGTATGTTTATCTTCAACTGCCACACACCCAATAGAAACAAGAGAGAGCACACTCCACCTTCTGTACCCAAACAGCAGTTAATGTTCAACATGTGTGTTACACGGAGACTAGCTCTGCACTGCACGGCCAGACCATAAAATGCACTATTACATGCTCAGCTTACAGGAGATGATAACATTTAACTTCTCACTAAATGTGCTTTCCCAGCAACTCGCACCGTTTAGATGATAAAGCTGCTGCAGCCAACAAATTGCTGACAAAAAAAACTTTCCTTGAGATGTTACAATAAAGGGGGAGATAAAAGTGGTTAACTCCTTTCCTCTACTAGCAGTAAAGGCTGACCCGCTCTCCTCTCCTCTGCCTCTTCACTGCTTGACAACCTTGGGACTCGGATTGCAGACTGATACGTTGGTACCTGTGCACTGAATGAAATGGGTAGTATAGGCAAAATAGAAGAGTTTTCCCCGCATGATGTACATACGCCTACATGCATAAAAGTGGTCTCTAACAGAAAAAAATGTCCGTATTATGAGAAACTTCTGATTTTCATGGTCTTTTCCTCTTCTCCTCCTCTAGGTAACACAGAAACTAAAAAAATGCTTATGTGGTACCAGGTTTTGATACAGGAAAGAACATGAACGTGATTTCATACAAGATGATTTTTATAGTAGATATAATCAGTTTGAATTTAACAAATCACACTTTCTCTACAGACCCTCAATTTGTGCATAATTTTTGGAAGATACACGTGGAAAAACAACAACCTTAAACTAAGAATATTTTACAGTCCCACCTTGATAGACAGATGGTTCAGAGCTGTCAGATGTAAAAGACCTTCGTAACTTCCAACTCCTTCACCTTGTAACAAAATTCACTATAATTGGGAACAGTGATGTAAGGGAAGATGGAAAACATTGTTTGGGGGAGAGGACTCTTTGATTGCAGTTTAAAAAAAAACCCAACACAACAACTAAACCACTACCCGTTTCTGGTGGAGTATTCCTTGGAATCCAGAAGAACTTGTGTGAGCACCGTGAAACCTCACAAGCATATGATGGGAGAACATTTCAAACGCCCAGTTTACAAACTACAGCCACAACCCAGGGTAAAACTGAACTAGGATAAGGTAGTCACTTGTGTTCCCTTTTGCCTCTTTGTCCCTGAAGAAACACAGAAAGACTGAATTACACTTGCAGATCAGGAAGCTCCATGATAACAAGCAACTACTAAGTGAAAGGAAAAGAAGAAAAGGTGTTTCTCATGCCAGTCAGCCCTGTCCTGCCCGACAGTCATGCCAGTTTCCTCCACTTTGTACCCTGGAAGCCCATCATCATATTTTCTTTCGGACCATGAATCATGGCATCAAGGAAAATTCTTACATTTAACGAGGACTTATTGCTGGGTCCTCCTACAAGGACTCAAATCGGCATGAGTATAAAGCACCTTAGAGAGACACAGTGGCAGCTGCATGGCCCACAGTTCAAGTAGACTGAATTTTTAGCTGCCAAAGCCTTCCAGGCTCAGGGATTCTATGGAAATTCTTGTCAGCTAAAACCTGACAAAACAAAGATTAACTTATCTAATTACAAACCCTTCCGGATTTGACATGTGAATAAGCAAGAGGTTTTGACTTGCTTTTGGTGGGCATGAAGGAAAGGCACATTTTATACCAACTGTCTAAACAGACTGTTCAGTGTTGATTTTAACTATTCTAGGGTTGTTTGAAAGGTTTGTGCCAAAAGACATGGAAAGGGGACACAGAAGCCAGAAAAGTCCCAGTTTAGTGCAGATAGAGTGCAAGAATGCCACTGATCACTCTCAGAGCACATAGAGCAAAGCTGCAGAGCTTCTGTGTGCACCCTCTCCAAGCTGAAGTGCAGTATGTAGCAAGCAAGCACAGTGTGTTAGATGGACCCAAGTGAAGTGGCTGGAATTGTTGAGTCTCACTAGAGAGTTCAGATTACAGCATTACAGACGAACTATTAACATGTTTCAGAAATAGCTTCAAGCTGTGGCTTGGGAAAACAACCTGTCGAATAGGCCAGGAGTACATGAAGTAGCCTGCAAGTTGACAAAATGATAACGAAAAAAAAGGAAAATAAACTACTGCAGAGAAAAAATAATAAAATAAAAGCAATTAACAGAAATGTGTCCCAAACTGAACAGTGAGTAGTAGCAGAAATTAATAGGTAGGGCAGATTTAGTTTCTTCTTTTAAAGAAAGCACAGGATTAGGTATTCTGTAATACATCAGGTTTTTTTACAGAGTGGGCTGCTATGAGCTCGTGGTCACAAACACCAGTTTTTTGTTTCTGGTAAGTGAGTAAAGGAGCATTTGTAGCTAGCAACCCTCTACTCTACAGGCCTGGTACTGCACTGTTTCAATGGCATCAGCATTTCTTCTCCTTGGCACTTCCCAGAACAGGGTAGCTCAGTATGTTCTGCTTGGTCCTCTCACACTGGAACTGTTCTTAACTCATTTTTCAAATCTATAACTAAGGCTTTATCTGCTGGCCATATTGCTTACTAGCAAGAACTTGCTTTGCCTTTAACAGTCACTGGCAATGTTGCTTCCCAGCATTTCAGGAGTACTACAGGCTAAACATGCATAAAGCCATCTGGGCTTCTAATTAGCCTTGACTCCTCATGCTCCTTATAATCCGTCCTTTACTTGCTTGCTTTGAGATAGTCAAGCATTCAGTTTCTCAAATGCATTTAGCTGTGCTGAAAGAAAGCAGTGTTTGTGCAATTTTAAGGATAAAAATGCAACTCTTTCTACATTCTTATAAATCTGTTCATTAGGTCCCATGGGAAGAGCATGGGACAGACACCACTCTCCGCACCCTCCAAGCTTGGTCACTGGCAGCTCTGTGACTGAAGCGAAGTCATCCTCTGGATTGTGACTCTTGTAGGTACATCACAGGCAGCTCTTAACTAAAAAGAGTTGCACATTATTCAGCACAATTGCTATGACATCGAACAGCTTCAGCTGAGTACACATTTGAGGCCACGGCTGAGTTTGCAAAAGCTGCACCGAAAACCCCATTATTCATCCCACCAATGCTGCTACAGGTAGTGTTATGAAAGATTAACACTTCTTCCAATTCCAGTTTCCATGCTGCCATCCCGAGATGACACTCTGCAGAGGCCATGCTGCAGGGTGCCCGTCCCACCCTGCTCCCAAGGGACCTAATGAACAGATTCATAAGAACATGGAGAGAGTTGCATTTTTGTGCTTAAAGTTATGCAAATACCACTTTTGTTCAATATACAATAAATTAAATGTTAAGACTAAAAGAAAAGCAAGTTATTTCTTAATACATTGTATTTCCCATGGGGCTAACTAGCTTGCTCAAGCTCCTTGAAGATGTTAGGTTATTTTCTTACCAGACAACCACTAACTCAAGTTTTCAGTTCTGGCTCCATACTCAATTAAAAAATGTCATTGTTCAAATGACCATGAAGTCTCTCACCTTGTTATGGCAGTAACAGCAGCATTGCTTCAGAGCCTGATACTGCATGCAAATTATATTTTAGTATGGACCATAGAAACAAGCAGCATTCCTGAACGTGCCCAGAAGAAAATGTAACTGATGATGCATGTGAACTTTAACTGAAAGAGAACAAAATCATTTCTAGCCCCTTTGAGAAGAGCCCAAATCTCCTTAGAAAAACCAAAAAAACAAAAAACCACAAACAGCAACAAACAACAAAAGACAAAAAATGCCACCTGCATACACACACCACCAAAACCCTAGCGCTTCATCAGAAGACAAAAAAATCCCCCTAATGGCATTTACTTATTGTAACTTTGAAAGCACAGATATTTTGTTCCCAGCCATTTTTGTCAAGGCCCCAAACTAAAATTGCTATTCCTTCGGCAAAAAAAGCCTATGAGCAAAGCTAACACAAAAAAACCCCAAAACAATCCAAACCACAACACCCCCCCCAAAACCCAACAAAATACCAAAGCAAAAAATAAAACCCCACCCCAACAGACCAAGCCACTTCGTTCAAATTACTCTCAAAGTCTATGATAAAACTACAATTCCTGAAAAGTAGGACTCTCACAAGTTACATCCCATCAAGGGGACAGAGGGGACCTCAAATAAAGAAACAGCACACTACCATTTAAGTAGTGTGTCAGCATCTCTCTGCTGGTAGATTGGCATATAACAGTGCAGGTTGAGCTGCGTTTCTGTGACTAAGATGCCAGTGAACGTCTGCAGACAGATATTAAGAAAAAAAAAACCCAAACAGTGGCTATAGTAAACTTCATTATTGCTGCACAGAGGCATTTCTCAACAGCACTCAAACTCTCATCTCTCCACCAATTATTGGCAAAAAGAATCAGTGTTTACTCCCAGCTGAAGATGATGGAAATAGGGATTAATGACTGCAAAAAACTAGCAGCACCTCTGCTCCTTTCAACAGAACAACAAAGACCCAAGGTAGGAAGTCTATAGAACTGGTATGAGAGAAGCTTGAACAAGAACAAATAGATCACCATCCAAACCACATACCAGGCAAGGCACTACGTAAACCCAAATAGCACTTGGGTTTCTAGTCAGATCATGATACCTTTGCCATGCTAGTACTGCCGAGTATCTCATTTCAGCCTAAGCTTTCTACCTGCTATGTAAGGGTACAAGTCACTTGTGAATAAAAACCACAAAAATGAAAAACAAAACCAAGAAACCCCAAACACAAAGAACTAAGAGTAAGGGAGAATAACATGCTATTTTCAAGCTCTACAACAGGAATACAGAAAAGCTTTTTAATTATTCATATAGCACAAACTCATTGAGATGAATCAAAGACTGGAAGGCAGCACAACCTACAGAAAACATGGCAGAGAGGGAATTACCTTACATACAGAACAATCACTAAAAAGCCCAAAACCGTGTCAAGTAACCTGTTGGGAAGATGACATAGGTACAGCAACACTTAAAATACAAAACAGATTGAAGAAAGACAGGTGAGATTTGAAGCGTGAATATAGGGTTTCCTTTGCCAGTTCATGCATCCCTGCTTCCAGTCACTTCCTTCCTCACCTCCAAAACACATTCTGCCTCCTCCTCAGGTAGGCAAGTACAAGTGGACCAGCTTTGTAAAATGATCTGCACAATGGTAACTTTTTCTGAAAGCTGGTTTTGCACAGTTGTTTTCAACATATGCACTTTCCCCAACTGAGCTTTACAGCCCTTCAAAAAACTAATAATGGTAGCATACCTAGAGCTTCAGAAGTCCCTTTTGCTGGTTGCTGGTGAAACAAGCAGCATGAAACTGTCATGTCTCAAGACCCACCTTATCTGGAAGAGAGAATTTCAGAGATGACATCGGGGCTGCCCCATGCTGGACTCAGCTGGTTCCAGCCATCTCCACAATGACCCACTGGCCACTGGTGGTGGTTGGAAGGAAGTGGGTACAAAAATCAGGAATGAAGGAGTGGATTTGAGCCTAGGAAAGATCAGTCTTTGTCTTGACCCACAAGCTGTCTTGTACCTGTTTTTTTCTCCACATTTTTCTTCCCCATCCTGCTAATGGGGGAACAGAATGAGGGGCTGGGTGGAAGCCTGCCTGTTGGCTATGGCTAACCCACTGCAAAGGGAAAACCCTTATGTAGGGCAATTTTACATTTTGATCAAGATCAGAATGGTATTCCGTCTTTGAAGAGTCTTTAATCTCTCCAAAAGCCACATTAAGGGCAAGCAGATACTACTGTGATGGGTGCTCCATAAGTGCAATTATTATTGGCAACATTAATATCAGCACTGACATTTTTATTTTATTGGTCACATGAAGGTGAAAGTTTCTGTTTACTGTTCACATCACCTACATGTACTACTGACAACACAGACCTCTTCCAAGAGAAAAGCACTGTCAACACTTATAAATCACATCCTCAGGCAACAGATAAAAACTACCATCATCCACAGAACGAAGTAGTAAAAAAAAATAATCCTAACTTGTAACTATGTTCTAGGAGTGTGTCTGGACTCCTGTTACTTCACATACAGACAGGTCACCCCATCACATTTCTACACTCAAGAGGCACAATAAAAAAAAAATAGTTATTTGTACAGAAGGAAGATTCTTTTTCACCCCTAGACTGCCAGCTCCCCCTCCTGACCCGCCTGAAACACTACAAGCATCTCAGGTTCAAGCACACAGCTGAAAAAACACAAAGTCGTTAGGATGAGGAGAACAAAAACCGATGCTGAGATTTCTTAGCCTATGTGATTCCACTCAAGACATAATTTACAGCTCTGCATCCCCAGAGGAAGAGATCAAATTTGATAAAGCTAAGCCATGGGTGCTGAAGTGGCAGATGATACCATCAAACAAAACACGTATCATTTTGCTTTCCTTCCGTGACTTGCCTATTGCCTCCTGCAAAATCACAGTGGGATATAGTTGCCATTTTGTTGGAGAGCTAGAGAAGATTTTATGTAATGACTCTAAATTGTATTTGAGAAATAACACAGAACATCAGCATAAGCTAAATTGACCTAAAAGAGAAGGAGGAGAAAGAGGCAAACGCCACTAGAAGAGAACCCCAGGAGAGTTTAGCAAAGACTCTCTGCCTTCTCATGCCAATGACAGTACCAAAGTTTCAAAAGACATCTTTGCTTTCTTATATGTCTGCATTTGAATGCTCCATGAGTAGCAACAGTTTTAAATAGATGCAACTGTACAAACAGAATTTTCCATATGGATACATGTCTTTCATACACATCTTGCATGTTTGTGTGCCCGACTCAACTCTTTCCAATTTTTTAAAATTGTTTTTAAACAGAACACTTATGACTGTCTACAATAAAACAGTTTACCAACAAGGCTCTACCGGCAACCTCCCTCTGACACAGACACAGCTAGGACCAGCAGAAATGGCCAGTCAGACACACAGGTAATACAAGCCAGAAGTACTTTATATAAAGGAAGCCTCCGGGGTCCCTACTGCTGCTGGCTCAGCCAGCCAAGTCACAGGTTCTGACCCATGCCCAAGAGGTTTGTCGATGCAGCTGCACAACTATATGCCTAGTAAGGAACTCACTCAAACAGGCGGATGTTACATCGATGTAACATCACTACGAATTTAATCTAATGGTGCTTTCAAATCTCTTCCTCACACAAACATCCACTTATGGGCCACACTGCACAGCCTGCTACAGGGCTTGTCATGCCAAAACCTGTTTCTCAAACATGGAATAGTGGGGTGAGGAGGTCACAAACCTGTGTTGCAGCTGGGAAGCAAAACCTTGAAGGGCTGCTCCAAGAACAGACATCTTACATGATGCCTTACACACCATTGCTTTTAGTGTACAGAACAAGACCTGTGAAAGCAGAAAGGTGCAGATTTCCTTCGAAATATCACATCAGATATGCTGCTGAAATTTACTTTTATCTATGTCTGAATAAAACTAGAAGTTCCTTAGAACCACTCTTCTCTTACGGCACAATTATTGCCTACTGTTTATGTTAACAAAATTCACATTCAATTGTTTCTATGTATATTTTTTTTTAGCCTAAGTAATGCATTCTATTTGTGGCACTTTTCATAGCAGGAAATTAATTCCATATGCATGCTAGCATTAGCATTAATTACCTATTCCCTTATCTGGAACAAAGTGCTAGACCTTCCAATATAAATGGTATTAATTATTGATCACCCTGGCAGTTACAGTCAGTAAACAAAGTTCAGAGATCTGAAACGCAGAAGCAGTGACCACAAAGGAAGTTTAGAACTTGAGGATAAAGCTCTGAGGTGGTCCTTCCTCAGAAGCTCCATGGATTTACAATGCAAACACAGTGTCTTGTAGAAGTTACGTATTTGCTCAGACGGCCAACAGGCTTCAGTATTCTTCACTCTTTGTTCTTTCATACACTAAGTCACAAACCCTCTTCAGAGAATCAACTCCATTTATTTGCTCCTCTCTGAAGAGCACCAGAAATTCAGAGATTCAGAAAAGTCACTAAACCCTCTTAAACCACAGGTTTATAACCAGAGGTTTAAAAAACAGAGAAAGACCAGCAAAGTTCGCTGCTAAAAATGTTTTATTTAGTGGGCAGTGGGAAGGCATAATTCTTTTTAAACACAAGCATAATTAGCCAAGTATATGCAATTAAAGAAGATCACTACAAATTTCATTTCTTTCTAGGAAGACAGAATATGCAATAGGAACAGCTATGTAATGTTTGTAAACAACAAACAAACAAAACAACTCTACTATAATTTTTAGAAGTTAGAATAAACAACAGCTCAGGCTTACAGAAATCATCTCTCTCAGATGTTGCCACTGCTCAGGGAGAAAAAACCATAATGCCAGACCTAGGTTTACCATATTGAAAAGGAGTCCAGCACTCTAACCTCCTCACTGCTGCAAAGGAAATATATGAGACAAGAAAAATTCTCACCAGGCTATAGAATTTAACTTCTTGCTCTGCTATAAATATTCAGATCTGAAGGAGAAATGGACCTTACAGCACAGAAGCACAACATTCTGCTTAACTTCATTCTGAAGAATGAACAAATGTGTCTGTTTTGTGATTATTTTTTTTTAAGTAAAAACACATTTAAGTAGTTCCGAGTGTCAACATGAGAAGCAGGATGACTAGATTATAGCTAAGACAGGTTTCTTATATTTCATGCCAAACAACAGATCATCTAATCAAGTAAAGTAAGAGGCTGAGAAGATAAAAGCAGTGATTACTAGCAAAACCTTTGACCCTATACTTAGTTTGCAGAAAAGTACAGTATTGATCAGAATCTGGAAAAGTGACGTTTTCAAAAAAGACAGAGAGAAAAGAGGAATCACAAATCCATACAAGTGTCAGACATTTCCCCTGTCAGGTTCCCTGTAGGATCTAGGAAAACTGGCCACCGCCAAATGGCCATTGGATACTTCTACACCACCAACCCACTGCCGGGACAACTGCAGGCCAACCAGCAGGTAAGGGTCATTCAGCATTGTGAACAGAACATTAGGGAGCAGCCCTGCTCACGGGGCTCTGATTTTGCAAGGAAATTGTGTACATATGGGGGATTGTGTGAGTCACACAATTTGTAACATGAAAAATTAACAATGAGATAACAGTAACTCAATCAAACGTATTACAAACATCTTGTTTCAGGCCACAGTCTTGAACATCACTTTTTAAAAACTGTGTTTTGATGTTTAGGTGCATTTGTTTAACATTACTTTTAGAAAAATCTCATGTTTGAGTTGCCTTTTTCATGTTATAAATTGTGTGACCCTGCCTGTCTCCATGCCACTACATGGATTCTGGTCATTTACGTATCAGGGGAAATAAAACAGAATCCAAAAGACTACACTGAAAGCATAGGCCTTCTAGTGGAAGGTGTGCCTGCCTACTGCAGGGGGGTTGGAACTAGATGATTACTAAGTTCCCTGCCAACCCAAACCATTCTATGATTCTATGAAATTGAACCCAAGCACCATAAAGGGGTAGAAAAATAAAGTATCAGCTTTTTAGCCTGCTTATTTTACCTGTGTACTAATAGCACCTTAATAGGAGCTTACACTCTTGATTCAGATCACTACACAAACATAGGAAAACTTTGCTATTGCCAAAGTGATTTCCAGAGATTCAGTAGAACTTGCTAAGCTGGCAATGCTCCCAGTGTACTGTGATAGGCGAATGGGGCATTCCTTGTGACTGGCTCTTTCCACCTTGGCATTTTACCTCAACAGAAGTTTTGCTATGCTTGACAACTTTTGCAAAAATGTTTTTCTCACAGTCTGGACCTCAAGACAGATCAGATCAAACACAGAATTGGCTAGTCACACATGGCTAAACTGCTACCATCTCAGTTGTTTAAAATGGTAACTTGGTCTTTTAGGCAAGCTTTTTTTTCCTTTCCCACCCAACAAAAAATAAAAAAAAAAAATAAACCGGGAAACAGATAGCAAGAAATGTGCCAATTCCTTAGTCACAGTATGAATACATCACACCATGCTAGAATGGTCAAGTCCACATCCAAAAGCCATTGTAACATGAAGTCACTTCACAGCATAGCTTTTAGTTGGAGGGATAATTAACTAGTTAAAAATGAAATCACTCTGTGGTGGCCCCAGCACAGGCTTTATCACCAGTTCTTTGCAGTTGCAATACAGACCCACGCAAACATTAACAAAAACTTTTGTTTATAAAGCAGACAAAGAAAATCAGTAAGGGGCTCTTTGTCTCAGAAGAATTTTATTTCACAATGGAAGTGGACACAGGAGCAGAGAATTCCCGTAAACTAACAATACTTCAACTAAACATTCAATCAATATTCAATTAAACCTAAACCACCAGCATTAATACAAAGTGTTCTGACCACTGAAAAGTGACTAAGCCACTGGAGGATCAGATTTTGCTGTCCTAATTCCCTATTCTATCACCAACAGAAATAAATTTCCAGAATTGGACAACAGAGTCCAAGAGCAAACTCTGGTTCTTCTGTTGGAGTAAAGTTATGCAAGCCCAACCCCGACCATAGTGACTTTACTGCCTAATGGCTTTTAAATGAGACCGACAACTCAGCTGACTTCAAAGTCATACACATGTAGGCAGCAGAGCCTTTGACTGCAATCGAATACATCGCTGTGCTAATGACACAGGAAGAACAAGTGTCAACTCACTTGTTCAGCTGCATCAATTCAGAAAAAGACAGCATGTGATGAAGTTTATTCAGGCTGAACAACAAAACACATATGACTGTTGATACAGCCAGAGAGTCTGTAGATTAAGAGAGACTCAGTTTTTCATTTCACTGTATAGAAAATACCATATGTTGGGCGAAAACAAGCAATTCAGATGGGGAATGATAAGCTGAATGCTCAATCACTTGCCAATCACACACACCGAAGATCTTCAATTATGCCCTTTTTTCAAATCTTGGATGAAAGACCAGCAAAAGTTGTTTATCTCAACTGTCTGGTTTTCAACATGGTGTCCTGCAACACTCTTCCATCCAATCTGGGACATTAATGTCTAGATAGGTGGGTTATTGTGGATGGCTGGGTTGCCGGGCTCAAAGTGTAGTGAGACCAGCTGTAAGGAGAACTCCTTGGGGATCTATCCTGGAACCTATCTTGTTTAACACCTTCATCTACCATATGAAGGAAGAGATGGAACACATCTTCATTGACTTTTTGGAAGACATCAAGCTGGGGTGCGCAGGTGACTGTGTGAAGGCAGTACACAAGGACACTAAAACTAGAGATCAGGGAAGGGCTGCAATGGTGTTATGAGGCTGGACCATATGCCCCATCAAGTCGAGACAAGTACAGGAAGATCACTACCGTGACAGGCAAAACAGACTCAGCTTGTGGAACATTTATTTAATTCATTGCCAACTAATAACAGCAGAGTAGTGAGAAATAAAAACAGAACTAAACCCACCTTCCCTGCCTCCACTTCTTCCCCAGGCTCAACTTCACTCCTGACTCTTCTACCTCCTCCTTCAAGTGGCACAGGGGAGTATGAGTAACGGTCAGTCCATAATACTTCATCTCTGCTGCTTCTTCCTCCTCATGCTGTTCTGCTGCTCCAGCATGTGGTCCATCCAATGAGATACAGTCCTTCATGGACTTCTGCTGAGTGGGTCCTTCTCATGGTCTGCAGTTCTTCAAGAACTGTCCCAGCGTGGGACCCTTCCACAGGGTACAGTCTTTCTGGAACAGACTGTTCCAGCATATGTCGCCCAGGGGCCACAGGCCCTGCCAGGAGGCTGCTCCAGTGTGGGCTCTCCACAGGGTCACAGCCTCCTTCCAGGCACACCCACCTGCTCTGGGGTGGGGTTCTCCACAGGCTGCAGGTGGATATCTACTCCACTGTGGTCCTCCATAGACTGCAGGGGGACAGCCTGTCCCACCATGGTCTTCTCCATGGGCTGCAGGAGAATCTCTGCTCCAGTGCCTGCTTCTCCAACGACCTTGGTGTCTGCGGGGCTGTTTCTTTCACATTTTTCTCACTCCTCTCTCTCACAGTTGCTGTGCAGGCTTTTTTTAACCTTTCTTAAATATTTTATCACAGAGGTGCTACCAACATTGCTAATGGGCTCATCTTTAGCCAGTGGCAGCTCCATCTTGGAGCCAGCTGGAAATGACTCCATCTGACATGAAGGCAGCTTCTGGCATCTCCTCACAGAAGTCATCTCTGCAGCCCCTCTGCTACCAAATCTTGCCATGTAAATACAATGTCTACCCTATGTTACAGACTCCATAGTCTTGACCTTGGTATCTAGGCTTCTCATACCACCATGTACAGATTATTAGGCTTTTAGTATCAGATTCAAAAGAGCCAGTATTCAGGGGCAGGTGGAGAGCAGGGAGTCACCCCAGTCACTCTCACTGTCCTAGCTGAAAACAAGGTTATCTTACATCTGACATACTCATCATTACTGAAAGGCAATACTCTCTACTCACAATACAGAGCACTGAACTCATGTCCTCTATGAGTGATAAAAACTCTTTCACCCCCTGAGAAACAGGATGACTCCTCTGTCTGTCTGCCTCAAACTCCCTCCCCACTCCCAGCATTCAGAGGAAGAAATTACTTTGTTATTCACTAACTATGGGCATTCAATTAAAAGACAACTTTTTTTATTCAATACTTTTACTGACACAAACACAATCAACCCACCAAAACACAGGTTATTCTGATGTGAGAGCACTCTCTCTTTCCTGTTCAGATTCCACTCGAAGTGAAGCGCCACTCCATGGGCCACAGAGAGTCAGTGGGGAACCTGCACGTGCCCACAAGCAGCATCAAATGTTTTCCAGACTCATTTTCGTAACACCCAGGGGCTGCAGAATCTCAGGTATTTGAAATTGTCCCTCCCCAGCCCGAGTTATTCTCTCATTTCTCATGAATCCATTTTCCCTGGCGAATCATGAAGGCACAAAATTTACAACCTACAATATGATAAATACTTAACACTTCAAAGAATTTTTAAAGCTTCATGTTACTATAAATGTAAAAGTAGATTTGGATTTATTATCCCCCAATCCATGTAATTAGAACTTTTCCACTTCCCCCATCCCTTAATTCATGCTTCCTGCCAGTGAACAGACATGAGATTTACATTTTGTTGGTATCAAACCCTTCCCGACTTTGTGTGTAACTCGTACTGAATTGATGCAGTTTTGTTTACAATGCAGCGTTTAGAAACAAAGCATTTTCTCATGTTATGTTTCAGTTGTCTTCTAGCTTTCATCACTGTTAGAGCTGCTGGCTGTTCTGAATTTTCAGGATAAACTCTAAGCTAGGGTGAGTATTAAACTGTAGGAATTTGCTGAAGCATGAGGATAATGGTAGACATCAAATTCTAACTGAAACAATCATCTCTGTTATTCTACTCCAAAATGCTATTTAGTCAAGTATAACTGCTTGAAAAATCGAAGCCTAACTATACAAAACAAGCATTAAAAAAAAAATAATAAATCCACTGGTGTAATACGTCTGGTTCCTAAGACACACAGGATCAAATAACAGTTTTCAGAAAGGTGCGTGTCTAACCAATTTATTTTAACCCAACACAGTCAGTGCTTAAAACACCATCTTCCAGAGAGCCACCAGTTGTCTTCAAGACCCTGGAAGGGATACAGTGATGAAGGAATGAGTCACAGCTTGTTTGCCTTTTGGATACTGGCCACGAAAGACTGGGAAAGCATCCCCTCCAAGATAACTGGCATTCCACTTCCCTCATGTTATGCTACAAGGGGTTTATTCTGGAGCAACTTCTGCACCTTGGAAAGATGAAGTTCTCAGGAAGTTGAGCACCCATTTCAGAACAGGAGGTCTGCAAGGTAACCACTGCAGAACAACTCTGCCAGAACTACTATGGCTAATGGTACGGACATCACATACGTATATTTATCATGCGCCGAAACCACATCTTAATTTTTTTTTCAAGAGCTTTAAATGGTATCTGTATTTATTTTTTGCACTTTGTAGTAGCTCAGCTATTGATCACGTATTCTTTTTCCAGCATCTTGATAAACTGATTAAATCTTACTTTGATGTTTTCAGACAGGGTAGGGGCTAGTGGAGCCAAAATAATCTTTTGTTTGTGTGATGCTAGAATATTAATACAAAAGGAGTATTTTTCCTGTATTAAACACAGCAGGAGGATCAGGTACCTCTCAAAGAAAGCATGCAATACCAGGAGTATACACGTAACATCTCATACGCTACTGATCCAGAAACTGAAGAACCAGAAAGTCACCGCTGTGAAGTAGAGAGGAAAAACTTCAACTGAAAGAAATGAAGGCTGCAACTACATGGAGCATTGAAGAGTTAAGACAGCAATAAAACTGAGAAAAAGGGAACAGGAACCACAGAAGCAGGAGTAAATTTTTGCATATACAAGGTACAACTGAGGAATGCAACTTGGGGAAGAGACAATATGGAGAAAGACAGGGAAACCAGCTGGTTGTCTTCTATTATCCTGTAACACAGAGGCACTGCTAGTATTAATCCAACAAAAACCCTCTCTCTGTTACATGGCATACACACTTTATTAGTCTTACAAGACCTGTTTAAGGTCATGAATTTATCTTGCTGCCTGATCCTGCGATACCCAGTATAACTGCGGCTTAGCAGTGCCTGGTTGGGCACCATTAACATGATCTAGATGCTCATACTACAGGCCTTGCACAGCTACAACACTTGAGAGGACACATTCTATCTAACTTTTGCCTAAACACAGTTATTTTAAGTTTAAGCTACTTAAGAACTTACTTAATTAATAAAAACAAATGCAAAAGCCAAATCTAGAGGCCCCAGAGGAGGTAAGTAGATGGCATTAGAAAAATAAAGCAGACAAGATACTTACGGGCAAATTTATTAAAGCTGATAAAAGTTTTCCAAAACTAACAAAATTCTTGCATGTGTAAATAATTGCACTAGAGACCAGATCGCAAGGCAAGAATCAAGGTACAGTAGGGAAATGAACTGGGCAATCAGTTGGCAGAAGGCCCTGCATCAACAGCCCATACTCAGAGGATTGCCCAGAATACAGAGCTCCAGAAAATCGTGCAACAAACTCTGAAGTGCCACTGCCTCAAATTACGAGCAAGGAAGCACAGCTCCCACAACCCACTACCCCGCTATGGCTTTCAAACACAAACTCATGAGCAGCTTGCTTGGATTTTGTGCTTCAGGAGCACAACACGTTCACTACACAATAGCTAGACCTAAAGTTTATTATAAAATGAGCATCAGTTCCAGACTCCAGAAGTATCAGGTGACGAGGTATGGCATGCTGCTTCTGACAGATTAGAGTTACGTAGCAACGAAGATGAGGGGATAATCAGCGCTGTACAAGTCAGAATAGAGGATTATTTCATATTAAACATACTAGGCACAGAGATTTGGACTATGTTGCTGCAACAAGCCAATGTTTATCCTCAAAAAGTAAACTCAGTCTTCTGGTGTAAATATACATAGTCTTTACTAACTCTCGAAGCCACAGACAGGGATTACAAAACATACTCTAAGAATTCACAAGCTCTCTACTGCTTTCAGGTCCTTGCTTCCTACTATGCTGAACTTGAATTGCCCTCCATCAGTGAAAAGATGCTTATGCCCTTATGGCAGAGACACTGATTTAGTGAAATACAAGGAATTTAAGAAAAAACTGCTTCTGAGGAATTCCCAGCTCCCCAAAGTAGTCAAATGTGTGCACGGGTGCACATGTGAAGATAGCCATTCACACTTCAGATCCCACTTTCTCAGCTCCACTTCAGTCAAGACTGATTCCAAGCCATGAAGCCTGTAAGAATACTAAGGATTTCCCAACAGCACTATTCAAATTCCATTAGTAGCAGGGAATTTCTCATCATTATGGGGAAGATTAAAAAAAGATAATAATCCAAAAAACCTTGCCTAGTAGGACCCTGTCTACACTCCAGTCCCTTGATAGGAAGAAAAGCCAGACTGCAGTCCTGAAGCCAGAAAGATGACAGTGCTTCCCCAGGACAAAGCCCAGAAGACTATTGGTGCCAATGCTGAACAAAGCATTCTTGTTCAAAGGGACACAACTGTGGTATTTTCTCTCCTCACCTCTCCCCCTACACACGGGAGGTACATTGATTAACTGCAAAGCATGCTGCTAGAGCATGTGAAAACATCTCCACCGAATTCACAGAGAGGTTTCACATCTATACATACACAGTCCCGAGCAAAATAAAAGAAAAACAAACCAAAATAATGTAAAGTTATCAAAGGACAGAAGGCTCTAATATAATGAGGGGAGCGATCTATCAGCCAAGTCCTGATGTCCAGTGTGAACCTCTCAAGCTGAAAACAAGTCTTCGGTCTTGTTAAATCATTCGCCATTACCAAGACATGCTTGGCTTCATCATCTTTGTAACTGCCTCCAAACAGTTGCAGGCTGCTATTGGATTACCCCTTAGCCTGCTCTACGTCAGAGAAAGCTCATTCCCTCAGACCACCCTGGCACTCAACCACTGAAACACCTGCAGTTTCTTGACATTTATTTTAAATTAGTGGGCCCAAAAGGAATGTCCCTGGTGTGGGCTCATCAGTGCCAAGTACAGGCAAAAAATAATTCCCCTCATCTGCTGGCCACACTCCTTATCATAGAATCATTTTTGCTGAAAAAGACCTTTAATATCAACAAGTTCAACTGTTAACCAAGCACTGTCAAGTCCACCACTAAACCATGTCCCTAAGCACCACATCTGCACATCTTCTAAATACCTCCAGGGATGGTGACTCCACCACCACTCCCCCGGGCAGCCTGTTCCAGTGCCTGACAACCCTTTTAGTGAAGAAATTCTTCCAAATATCCAATCTAAACCTCCCCTGGCACAACTTGAGGCCATTTCCTCTTGTCCTATCACCCATTACTTGAGAAAAGAGACCAACATCCACCTCACTACAACCTCCTTTCAGGTAGTTGCAGCGAGCGATAAGGTCTCCCCTGAGCCTCCTCTTCTCCAGACGAAACAACTCCAGTTCCCTCAGCCTCTCCTTATAAGACCTGTGCTCCAGGCTCTTCACCAGCTTCATTGCCCTTCTCNGCCCTAGTCCCGCTGGCCACACTATTTCTGATACAAACCAGGATGCTCTTTGCCTCCCTGGGCACACTGCTGGCTCATGTTCAGCAGGCTGTTGATCAACACCCCCAGATCATTTTCCTCTGGGCAGTTTTCTAACTACTCTTCCCCAAGCCTGTAGTGTTGCGTGGGGTTGTTGTGACCCTGGTGCAGACCCAGCAATTGGCCTTGTGGAACCCCGTACAATTGGCCACAGACCATCGATTCAGCCTGTCCAAGTCCCTCTGTAGAGTCTTCCTAGTCTCAAGCAGATCAAAACTCCCACCCAACTTGGTGTTAGCTGCAAACTTACTGAGGGTGCACTTGATCCCCTCATCCAGATCACTGATAAAGACATCACAGAGAACTGTCCCCAGTACTGAGCCCTGGGGAACACCACTTGTGTCTGTAGCACCATACCAGATCTACTGACAATGACAGCACACGAGTGGTTTCAAACATAACTCCCAGTCTGTTTGACCAAAGCTGCCACAGGCCACCAGTTCCCAGCCTGTACTGATTTACAGTATTGTTGTGCCTCAGGTGCACAATTTTGCACTTTGTGCTCAACTTCATGAAGCCTCTGATGGCCCAATCCTTAAGTCTCTCAAGATCCCTTGGGAATTATGATTTGCCATGTCATGTCAGCCACTCCCACTAATTTAGTGTCATTTGCAAATACATGTCATAATCCAAATCAGTAGATATTGAAAAATATGGACCCCAGAATCAACTCTTGGCGTACTGCACTCAGTCAGCGCTCAGCTGGATGCTGAGCTATTGATAATGGCCCAGCTGATTTTCAACCCATTAAGCAGATTGCTCATTCAGCCTGTACTTCCCTCAACTTCCAAATGAGAACAGAATTGTAGACAGTGTTCAAAACCTTAGTAAACTCCAAAGATAATATATTCACTGTTCTTCTGTCACTCATATAGCCACCGAAGGCAATGAGATTGGATAAGCATACTCTTGTTAAAAGCAGCTGACTATGAAGTATTAATTTCCTGATTATGAATTAGAAAACAGAACCCCAGGGGAAAGAAGCCACAATCCTTCCAGAGAGTGAAATGAGGCTGACAGGCCTAAAACTTTCAGAGTTTTGCCTGACTTTCTTGCAGATGGGTGCAGCATTACCCCTTTTTCATGATTTTTCACCTTGCAGTCACATTGTCAACTCTTTCAGCTTCCCAAGGTTAATTTGATCCAGCACCATGGATCTCAGTATATCCAGCTGCCTTAAGTAGTCTTTAACCTGTTGCTCCTTAATATAATCTGCCCATCTCCTCCCTGGTCTGTACCAAGTACCCACAAAACAGTATGAGAACTGGCTCTCAATAGCAAAGGTAGCAGCAAGGCAGGCACTGAATATACCAATCCTTCCCATACTATCACTAGGTTGTCTCCCTCTACCTCATCAGTGGATCTGCACTCTCCTTGAACTCTCCTTTTTCTACTGGCATACCTGTAGAAGCCATTCTTGTTAATCTTCATTAGCGCCAGCTCTGGCTGGGATTTGGCCTTCCAGTTTTCATCCTTAAATACCCAAAGTAATGCATTTATACTCCTGCTGGTGGTGCACGTTCCCATATCTCATATGTCCCTTTTCTGTCATTTTGTTCATTAAGAAGCCTCTTGCTCAGTCAAGTCGGCTTTCTGTTCAAAGTCCTGATCTGCCTGGAAAACAAGATGGTCTGCTCTTGAGCTGTCCATGAATTTTCTTCAAAAAGGTGCTAAAATTTTCTTTAAGCCCCTTATTGACTACCTCCTCAGGGACTCTAACTTAGCAAATCCTCAGATAAGCCACAGTCCACAAGCCTGATTTTACTGCTAAGCTTCCCAGCCTTCTACAAATCCTGAACTCAGTCATCTCACGATCACTTAAATTCAAGATCCACCAGCTTCTTCCATCTTTGTGGTCAAACAGAGCATTACCCCTGGCTGCTAGGAAATCATCTACACCTTCCAGGAACCTCCAACATTGTCTCTCCAAAGTTTTGAGGCCTTCCCAGCAGATGTCTGATAGCTGAAAGCCTCTGAGAACAGTGGTCAGGAGATCTCTAGTTGTTTGCAGAAATCATTAACCACAACTTTCACCTTGCCAGACTAGCTGCAAAAACTCCCAAACAACATTGTTTGTGATCCCTCCTGATTCTGTCCCACAGACTCAACAAGCATGTCTGCTTTCATACTAGAGCTCTATGTAGACAAGAAGCTACCTACATTAGAGCACAGCTTTCCCTCTCTTTTCCTTCCAGTCCTTCCTAAACAGCCTACACCAACCCGTGACTGTGTTCCAACCACATATGCTACCTCACCAAGTCTCTGGGATTCAAACCACATTACAACACTGCAACTCTACTGAGTAACACCTGGATTTTGGGTTGTATGCAATTCTATTAAAAGAAATACTTAAACAGAAAGTCACGGCAGTAAATATTTGTACTTTTAAAAAGTGAATGACATACAACATTCAGATATTTAATTTGACGTGTTCTAAAAGTGATAACTTTGTCACTCAATAAAAAAAATAATTTCTTCACTGCTTCTTGTTGCCTGTAAGTACTTCAAAGTACCAAACCATAGGCTAGTTTTACAAACCAACATGGGACAAATACTTTCACTCAGAATGTTTTGGCTCTCCCATTCACTGAACAGATGTTTCAGATCCACCCAGTTGACTCTCAGTTCTTGAGACACTTTGAAAAGGTTGGGGAGATTGGAGAAGATTCCAATGACCAGGGAAAAATCAAACGTTGCATGTATCTTCAAAAAGGGTAAAAATACACCCTGAAGAACTACAGGTTGGTCAGCCTCACTTCAATCTGTGTGAAAATCCTGAAACGTATCCTCCTGGAAAATACTACAGGGCACACAAATAAGATGATGATGGAGAAATAACACTAGCATGGATTTATACCAAGGATAAATGCTTGATCAATGTGATTAACAGCTATTACAACACAACTAGATCTGTGGATGAGAGGAGAGCAGCCGATATTGCTTACCTTGACTATAAAACTTTCAATATGGTCTCTGATAGCATCCTTGGTGTATTAGAGTCTAGAGGGGTTAACTACCAAAGTGGATGAAACACTGGTTGGATGACAGACCTCAAAAGGCAGTAGTTATAAGTTCGTATTATACCTAGAGGACAGTTACAAGTACAGTTCCTCAACTGTAATGCATCCTCACTGAGTCTGGAAGACATCAAGAGATGCACCTGACGTACTCAAGGGCAAGGCTGCCATTCAAAGCAACCTGGACAGACTGGCAGAATGGGCCAATAGGAACCACGTGAAATCTAATTATAACCAAAGTTTGTGCTTGGGACAGGCTAATCCCTTGCAGTGGTACAGGCTGGGGTCTGATTAGCTGGGGAGCAGCTCTGCTGAAAAGGACCTGAGGCTCCTAGCAGACAGTGAGCTGAACACAAACCAGAAGCATTCTCTGGCAACAATGAAGACCAACCAGCATACAGGACTGTATCAACAGCAGCATAGCAGGTAGATTGAGGGAACTCACTATTCCTCTTTACTCAGGGCTTGTTGGACCACACCTGGAAGTCAGCATTCAATTCTGGGACAAGTACAAGAATGTTGTTGATAATTGGAATAGGTTCTGCAAAAGGCCACCAATCATGAGGGGACTGCAGTACTTCCCCTGTGAAGGAAGGCTGGAAGAACTGGGTTCATTTAGCCTGGAAAAAATAATGATTTGGGAAACAGAAGAGCAATCTTCTGGTACCTAAGCAGAAGTAACTGCAGAAACAGATACAAGCTCTTTGCTGAGATGCAAGATGTAAGAGAGCAAGACAAACTGAAACAGGAAAGGTTCCAACTAGATATATTAAGGAATTTTTAACTAGGCTTCCCAGAGAAGTTGTAGAATCTCCATGCTTTTAAGTTTTCAAGACAGGACAAAGCCCTCAGCCTGAACTAAAACAAAAAATTGGCCTAAATTAAGTTTTGACTCTGCTTTGGGTCAGAGTTTGGACTATCATTTCAACCCACATGACTACGAACTGAAAGCATCTAGAAAGGTTTCCAAAGAAAAGAATATTCTCTAGTTATACTTATCATTTTCCTGCTTAAGTTCCTCTGAAGAAAAATGTTTTGGACAGCAACTTTATCACTTTATATACCACATCATTTTTTCTCGGAGAAAAAACCTTTCCACTGGAGAAATCAAACTGGTTTTGTAACTTCATGATTTTTCAATTTCAATAGCTTTAGAAGTATCACTTTCTGACACTTCATTATGGCCTCTAAACTTACATTACACCAATGAACATTCTGAATTCAAAGAGGGAAGGAAAACATCTCTCCACAACAAGATAGTTTGAGATTGTTCTGTGACAAAGAAGAAAAGAAAAGGTTAGAATGAGTATCTGTATCTTCTGACAGGAGAGATTCGAAAATATTTCCAATACTTTAAAAGCACGTCTGTATTGAAAAGTACAGCAACAACAGTCAATGTGTTGCAACATGAGACACATGAGAACACATACCACAGCACCCCCAACAGAGGAAGGAGCACTCTACTCTTTCAATTCCTGATCCTTTCTGGCAAGAATAGAAAGGCTAATAAAAATGCTACACTGACCAGCAGTCAGCAGAACAATGCTTAATGGATGCTCAGAGATCTCTGCAGCAGATGGCATTTTCTCGTGGAAAGAAGAAATGGCATTTTCTGCAGAAGGCTGGAATAACTAATTTCAAAATGACAATGGACAACTTGTGAGGTATCTCTTGATTTGCAGACACTCCATGAAATACCTGCTTTACAGTGTCCACAGTTATGATCAGAGGGGGCCAAGGTGGGAACCTTTCTGCTCTATTACAGATGGAGGGATCCACACGCAATTATACCTCAGCAACATGAGCCTCAGAAACACCTGCTGGCTTGCTTCTTCGAGATGTGGAGTGATCCAGGACCCTGCACTGCTCAGCCTCACAATCAAGCAACGGGGAACAGTCTATGGGTGCCTGAACAGCTTTGAAATCAGCAATTAGAAAGAAGCTCTGCATTGCTAATGCCAACCAATCTTCCATATACCATTTTGCAAGAGTTCCTACTATCAAAAAGGAAAAATTGCTTACTTCTTTTCCTTTAACAACCTAAGGTACCAGAAGAGCAAAGCTGCTTCCATAACCAGTTCTTTTATAAGAAAAGTTACCACTGAAGTGAAAAACAGCAATATCCAAAGTAAATCCTTATAACAATACAGTGGCAATTCAGTGAGATAAATACAAAGGAAAAAACCTCCCAAAATATAAAATGGTTCCACAGGGACCCGAGGTCTCCCACTTAAGAGTCCAAACAACCACAGTGCAGGAGATATAACTAAGGGGAGGATTAAGATGGATGTAACCTCATCTCAAAGCCTGCTTTTTCTATTCCAACAAAGCAATTAACCCAAAGGTTGAAGGGAAAACTATAGGTGAAGCATAGTTCAATCTTAATAGGTTATCAACATAAATTTCCCTAACTAGTCTCATAAACAAGTTAGAGAAATATGACCTAAAATACAACAATGTGAAGACTCAACTGGTTGATCAACTGCACTCACAAGACAGCAGCTGAACAACCACAAGGGCATTTTAGGTTCTTTCCCAGATCCAATTCTTTCCAACAGTGTAATTACTGGTTTGGATGACAGAATGGGTACACTTTTAAACGTTTATAGATGGCATCAAGACAGACTGTAGCTATTCAAAGTGGCACTATTAAAGTAAGTATCAACCAAAAGAAGTTTAAACACACACAAACAACAAAAAAAGCAAAAAAATAAAAAATGCCGTATGAAAGAGATAAACCAATGAAGCAGTAGAGCAGAGGAGAATGGGGTGCTCACAGTGCATTAAAACTGGCCAATACTAGACTGCTGCCAAAAGAAGCAAGTCCCATTTCTAGCGGGAGTCTTATCCTAGACAGTCAGTGAGGTTTGGAAGCATTATAGTTCCTCAGTGCTAACAACAAATCACAGTCGGAATTCCACACTCAGTTTGTGGCTCTGTGTTTTAAACTGCTGACAGACAAAGAGAAAGCACTCAAGAGAGAACTGCAAGGATAATGGTTTTAGCAAACGTGGCTTATAAGGAACAAGTAACAAGGTTGTTGGAATATTTGTCTCAAAAACGTGAAAGGCTATCCTGCCTAAGAGCCCACAGCCTAACCACAAAACCCTACACATACACTCTTTTAATACACAGGAGCGTGGTAGGAAAAGGACAGCAATCAGCAACGTTCCGGATGGAACAGTAAAGTTTAAACTTGCAGCTGAGACATCTGGATTACAATAAAGTTTTATTAGTTAGAACACTAAAACAAAGGAATAAGATCCCTAAGGATGTTGTGGGATCTCTTGCCTTTGATGATTTGCAAGAACAAGACTGACAAATAGTCCAGGGAGACTTCATTCTGCCCTGGTATCATGGGTAAATGAGCACCATCATGTGCATTTCTGTGGTCCAAAATGCCTTTGTAGCATTATGTCCCCAATACCTTCAGAGTTTGTTTTTTCATTTAATTTGACAAATTAAATTTGACGTTAGGAACAGAATCAGAACAGCTTAGGTTGGAAGGGATCTCTAGAAGTCATCTGGTCCACACCCCGCCTTGCTCAAGCAGGGTCACATAAAGCAGGTTGTCCAAACAGTGTCCAGACAGCTTCTTAACATCTCCAAGGACAGACTCTGATCAACCTGTTCCAGTGCTTGGTCACCCTCACAGTAAAAAAATGTTTTTCTGGTGATCAGAAGGAACATCTTGTGCCCATTGCCTCTGGTCCTATCACTGGCCATTACTGGAAAGAATCACAGAATCATCAAGGATGGAAGAGATCTTAAAGATCATGCAGTCCAAACACCTACCTACATCACCACTAAACCATCACCACTAAACCAGCCAAGAGGATGGCTCCATCTTCTTGGCATCTTCCCTTCAGGTATTTATACACATTGATAAGATACCCTTAAGCCTTCCCTTTTCCAGGCTAAACACTCCCAGCTCTCTGTGTCTTTCCTCCTATGACAGATGCTTCAGTCCCTTAATCACCTTAGCAGCCCTTCACTCAGCTCTCTCTGGTAGCTCTATACCTCTCATATATTGGTGAGCCCACAAGTGGACCCAGCACCACTCCAGTGCAGCCTCCCCAGTGCTGAGAAAAAGGGAAGGATCATCTCCCACCACCCACTGGCAACACTCCACCTAACGCAGCTGAAGATGCCATCTGCCTTTGCAGCAAGAGCAACATTGCTGGTTCATGTTCCACTTGGTGTCCACCAGAACCCCCAGGTCCTTTTCTGAAAAGCTGCACATGTAGTGATGCATGGGGTTATTCCTCTCAAGCTACAGACTTGGCACTTGCCTTTGCTAAGGGCCAGTCTGTGACTCCTAACAAAGATAAAAGATTAAAATGATTTCTAGATTCTGCCTCCCTACCACTGTCCTAAGAACAACGTGAGAGAGGGAACATGTGCTCCTTCTGTGCAGTCACGAAATGCAAAGAAGGTCCTGGCAGATTAATTCAAATCACCGAAATCTCACCCACACGTATGCGAGAATGGACAATGTCACGCAGTACTTAGGCATATTTTAAAAAGAGAAAAGACTGAAACACTCTGTTCTTCTTGTTTATTCCTCTTTTTAATTTCTATTTCATAACTTCTCTTATTTTTTGTCCTTTCTAGTAGCCTAGCTTTAGGGTAAACAGCACAACTTTCCTTCTATAAGTTATATTCTTCTTTTCAGGACTGACTCGAGTACTTCGTTTCCTAACTGTCTTATTTTATACTTTATCCATTCTCTATTTTCTTGCGTATTTTTCATCTACCAAATCTTTCTTCTGTTCTCTGCATCATTTCAACAACTCTTAGTGCTGCTCTTCAGAGCTACAAACTCCTTCAGATCACATTTGTCTAGCTACAACATACACTTCAAGATCTTGTCAAGCCTGTTCTGCAGCATGCACACACCTTCAAGCTAAACGAAATATACCTAAATGAAGTCTGAAACTACTACTTGATAAACAGCATTGCACTTGTACAGTGTCTCAGATGTGACTCATCTCTACCAGGGAGCTAATATATATGCACATCAAGATAAGATACAACAAAACAAATGCTATCAAGATTAAAGAGAAACCCACATACACAGAGGTTAGCATTCACAAGGCGCCCAAAGGAGTGTGTGCTCAACTGAAATGAAGTGAAATTTGGGCACACACCACCACCCTCCAAAGCACATAACCTTCAGCTATGCTTCAGGTTCAAACAAAGAACAAATAAATAAAGAAAAATAAAAACCAAGGCAACAACCTACAGAAATAACTCAGCACTAGGAGGCAGACTTTCGATTTTAAATCCTAGATTTTGCTACTGCTTCAATCTCTTATTTTTCCAATTTGTTAAACAGCTGTCTGCGAAGTTTTGAGATGTAAACAACAGAGAGCACAGGCAGAGGTCTACACTGCTTTCAATTAAGCTTGCACAAAGTCCAAATAATTTCATTTGGAACATAATTTATAAAAAGCTACATTTCTTTCCAATATCATTGCTATCAATAGTGTTCTTTATCCTGGGTCACTATTGCATGTCTGTCTGCTCCCAAGCATGGAAGCAAATTCTCAGTTAGCACACTGCTGTTTCAACACCCAAAACTCAATGGAGAAATTCAGATTTGTAATAATTCTTTCTACATTAGTTTATCCTGTGTATTATACTCTGCTACAAGCAATCTATGACTGGCAGAAGCCTGCTTTATTCCAGGCTATTTAATAGCACTGAGTTTGTATTTCCTCCAACATACGAGGAACATTTCTTGATAATACTCAGCAGATAATCCTGGAACATGGGTTTAGCTTTCACCTGAAGCACTGCTGCTTTATTACTAGCAAGCTAGTTTCTACATACTCAAAATGCTTTCATTTACTGAAACATCTAACTTATCTGCTATCTGAGATTTTAGCACCTTTACTGGCAGAAAAGTATTCCATACCCTTCCAGTTTATTTTGGGGAAAAACATTTATCTGTGCTAGCTGTATCATCGTTCCTAGGGCTCCAATTGCCTCACTGATTCATTCTCATATGCGAAAGCCAAAAAAAACCCAAACCAAACAACTGTTTTTGTTTTTTTAAATGCTATCAGATCTCAGGAAAAGATTTGCTGTATTCATAAAAATCAAACCGACACGTAAATATTTGTGTGGAACAAGATTAAAGGTCCTTTATTCTAAGAGTGTTACTTCTTAACATCTTAAAGTAAGTACATCAAGAAATTCAGCGAAATCAGTTTTCTTCAAAATCACATAAAAACCCAAGCAACCTCTCCTGGTATGTGTGTCATTTAGGAGTAGAAAAAGAGAACAACCAGGAATCAAAGCAGGTGTCACTAGTAAAAGCTGTAGCTAAATGTCTTTTTCAAATTGTGCACACATACAAGAACAAACAACATTCCAGCCTCATTCAAGTTTAAATTAAGATTCAGAATACCTAAGGACTGGCATGAAAGCACCCATTAATTCAGCCTTTTTTTGAGGGTAAGAGGGGGGAAGACACAATCTCATTTACTTAAGCAGCTATTCCAAGAAAACTGACCATCTTTCTAAGGGAATGTTAATTCTTCCATCTTTTCATTCAGCAACTGAACAAGTCATCATACATACACGTATTACATAACAGCACTGAGGCATGCACTCAAAAAAATAAAAATATTTTTGGATGCTTTCAGCAAAATTTTATTTATACAGTAAAAGATTAAAACCAGATGAAAGTGTGTGTACTACTAGCTCCTTTACAGCAGATCATAGCACAAGCGCACGGCAAACATGCTGGAGATTTGTCAGAGTACAACAGAAGTAGAACTCCACTAGAGATCTGTGCCTTGGCTTGAAACAGAGCAAAACCTACCCTGTAAGTACACATGCAGGTTCTCAAACCCCACCTCATTATCACAGGCAAGCACAGTACCTATACAAATTATGAAATTTCTTGCCAAAGGCCATCTGTGATGACCAGACAAGGCTATAGAGCTATCTGCAACTGATAATCAATTTTCTGTGGATAGTGCTACAATTTTTTCCCTACATACACAAATACTTAGCCATGAAATAAAATTAAGTCTGCAGCATAATTTGCATAAAAATCATTATGTGCTTCTGCATTGCTCGGGATGGCTAATTATCATACAATAGATTCTATTATGACATGAAAAGGCATATACCAAAGGTTACAATTGCAATATGTAGCTGCAGTTTCCGTGTTTATCAGAAGGCACACGGGAGATAAGGGCATCAAACCCTCATTTCGGTTTCAATGCCCAGCAACATTCCTCTGTTCTGAACCTGTGCTCACCACAGCAGCTTCTGGGCTCTCACTTACTCTTGGCAAAAGCAGAATGTGGCACCTCTTTGTATACAGGAAAAAAAAGCTCCCCACCATTACCTCTCTTCAGTAACTGTCTGTAAAGAAATTATGTCTCTGTGGATCCATGTCTCCCAGGTAAGCATCTCAGACTTTCCAGAGAGTATCCAACTGGTTTTGTCCATGGAGACTGCTCACCTGTGTAGAGTACAGGCTCTGGAACTTCTCACCCACCGCAGATGTGTGCAGCTTCCATATAAAGGTAGTTCAGTCTCTGCTGTCCCACTTCCCTTGCTAATGCTTCATCTCGGCACCAACCGTGGTGAAGAAACGGGGGCAGAGAAGGAATTTAAGCCAAGTAAGACTCACAGAGTCCGAACACCCACAGGTTGTGCAAGATCTGTTCCCTCACATTCTGCCTACTCTCATCCCATCCCACTTGTGGCAACAAATAGTAAATCCCTAAGTCTGCATGGTAAGAATCAGCTGAGTCTTACCTACCTTTAGTCACCTAAATAAGAACAAAAGAACTGGGCTCCTGTTGAGTTATTTTTGGGAAAGGAACACCCAGGATGTCAGGATGAAGCAGCAGCCCTGCAGACATCCAATACACACACAAACACTTCATTTACGCAGACAGATGCTGCCAGGACTTATTTTTGAAGTGGAAAAGAGCACCTCTGTTAGCTAGCAGTATCCTTGGACAAACCAGGAACAAAGTCCTCATTCGGCTCATGCATTCCCCTACCAACAAAACTAATGTACCTAAGGATCTCCCAGGCATAGAAGTGACTTGGGGATAAAAATAACAAACACCCTGGTTTAACTGAAACAGAATCAACATGCTAAGCAACTGGAAAGTGAAGGAGAAGAAGGCAGAAGGATCTCTACAGCACCTTAACCCAAGTTAACTAAAGCAGGCAGTGGTCTTCCTAGCCCTTCAGATTGAATCAATTTCAGGGAGCAAGCCTCAAGAATGAGCAACTGAAGACAGCACAATAGCAGGGCTATTAATGGCTTACTGTGTAGGCTGGAACACTGGCAAGGCAAAAATTATTGAAGACATGGGAACTGAAGCTACCATAAAGCACTCTTCCTAGACATTTTTAAATGGTGAAATGTAAGGAACAAGCTCAGGCAGAAAACCTACTTTTATCAGCAATCCAACCTTGCAAAAGGTTTCTATTACATGGTGGACCAGTCTTGGTCTATTCTCTTAAACTAGTTTCCAAAATGGAAGACAGAGAATCTGAGGGGCATCTAAATACTCTTGATCGCTATACTTGCACTGACACTTCATTTTCTCAAATCCTCACCATCAGACCATACTTAAAAAGAAGCAGGCATAGAGAAGATTGATAAAACAAAGGCAGTCTGAAGCTTAACACCTGCTTCAGAGCACAAAGCACAATATTTTCTTTATAGAGAAACAGATCTACACTGAATCTGAACTATGGAAGAAAAATTCATCACGGTTGGCTGCACATCATCTGCCAAGATAGTCTACCAGATCTGTGTTTGTTTTGGGCAGGTGAAAGGCCTATTGAGATATTACTGTTTTCGCTGCCTGCTTGTCTCCTGACAAGGGTGGAGCACTGGAATAAGCAGGTCCCAGCTTGTTGGCACCACAGTAAACTCAGAAATACTCACCTTACTCTGGTTCTGTCCAGAAATTTTAGCTGTGTCTTCCCGCGTTTCAAGTGCAGTGTTGTGGAGTCAAAGGGCTCCCTGAGCCCGAGAACTAGGATGAAATAGGACCCAAAGCATGGTTTCAAGAAGGGGAATGCAAGAGCATATAGGATATATACAAGGTGCTACTGGACAAACAGAACACAATCTTAGCATGCCCAAAATGTGTACCATCAAAAAAATGGATCCATGGAGGTAAAAATACCCAATCATGAACTACCACAGTTCACTGATGTCAGCAATGATACACTTTCACCACGAGCCCCTGTTTAAACAGCACTCCAAGACCACTCACATTTAGTATGAAGACTGGTAGTACGCCACCAGATCAGCTTGCTTAATTAAGGGGACACACTACAACTTTTCCTTAAATGTCTTTCACCTCTCCCTCCTACCTCCTTATCCCACATCATTTGGGAAAATAAAATCATCATGCCACAGTTAAACATCCTTCCAATGTCACAATCAGCTACCTTACATTCTCAGTGTGAATGAACACTGGCCTTACACACATTTCTGAGGTCCATTTACAATGCAGCTGGATCAGTTCTTCCCTAGTTTATTTGCCTTCAATAGGGGCTTCATTCTCAATTCAAATGAGAAACTGCTCCAGCAACCACACATACACCTGGCTTCCTCAAGCCTGGCATTTTTAGGTTCAATAGATCCTTTTAAATTGTCAATGTTTTAAGCACTATCTAACAATATACACATGCTAATTACTTTGGAAGACCTGCGCAAAGTAGATAAGCATTCAACGTTAATGCAAAAATATTGCAGCCAAGAAGGATGTTGTAGCTATTGAATTGAGCTAATAGTGTTGATTTGTTTTATCTTTGATGCATTTTCCTGGCAAAAAAAAAAAGCTTCTAACAACATGAACTAAAAGAACAATCCTTTAAACATCAGGAATAAAACCAACTCTGCTGACCCGAATCTGCTCCCATCAACTTTCTTTATCTGAAAATTGGCACTCATGCTAAATGGACAATATAAATAACAGCATGTAATGATTGGTGTTTTCTGGATAAGCTGTCTCTACTTTTCCAAATCACTCCAGAAGAACCGTATTTGTTAAAGTAATGATCTTATTCAGATATTGCATCCTACTAAATACTTTCCTTCTTGCTCATTTTGGACTGCCAGAATTCTTCATTTCAGAAGAAAGATGGCACAGTCATCCCAGTTTCTGAACAAAATAACATCATCATCTGTACTTTATCTTTGCTGGACTTCTAAGTTGTACAAAGTGCTTGTGAAAACCTTTATTACTAGACACCACAATTACTGCAGGAAGGAGGGGGTAGGAAGGAGAATCAGGACTGGAATGTGTTACATATGTGTACCTTGCCTGCATTTGTTATTAGCAAGCGTAACATTCAGTGTGATTAGTCAGGAAGCACAAGTCCTGCTTCATTCTACAACACTGGCAGAAGTGCGGAGGTGCTGACTATCAACAAAGTGAACTTGTGATCTGGAGCCATTAAAGGTGCACACATGCTGCAGCCAGCCACCAAAGTCACATTCTCACTGCATCTGCCCTTCCTCTCACTTCTACTGTGCTTTTATTCATGTGACATTTCAAATTAACACAAGGTTCCCAACCTTCACACCACACCTTCCGCAGCAGAGGCTGAAGTCTAGGTAGTTTCTAGAAACCTTGTGTCAACCCTCATTTTAAAAGTTGTTAAAAGACAATTTTAAGAAAAAAAAATAAAATAAAAGCCAACACTAGAAAATGCAAGCATGACAGTTTAACCTAGTTTGTATAAAGAAAAGATCCTCTGGCTGCATATTACAGAATCTGTGTAATAAAGGCAACCAGAAATAATTTGACTGCTACTTGGCCGTAGGAGATGACTGTCCTAACGACAGCAGTCAAGTTTTCCCCTACCAAAGAATCTTTTTCAGGAATGCAGGTCTAGCTTTGACCACGAACCTTTTCTTTCTTCTTCCACTTCTCCCCTCCAACTAAACAAGCACATCCTCTACACTGGAAGAACAAAGGCAATATTTTTTTTTCTTTTTCTAAATGAACTCAATGTTTATTTTCCCAAGTTCAGGTTTGCTTTTACATCAAAGATAGTTTTCCCACCGCTGGGCTAAGTACTGGTGTCAGTTTATTTACCCACTCATTTAAAGGATTTTATCACTCTGTAGATCTTCAGGTCCCAGAGCTGTACTTGGAATTTCCTTTGCCCAAAGCAAGTACAGAATTCACCAACATACAATTAAGATAGGAAGTCAGGAAACAGTCATTAAAAACTCATGTGAAGAGCACAACAGCTTCAGGAAGAGAATGTAAAAACCAAAAATTGTTAAGTGTCATGAGTTTGGTTTGTCATCACAGCCTATCCCCAAATGAGTCATGGTAACTCAAAACAGAGATCATCAGATAGTCACAAAGCATGCATAATGAAGTTTTATTGGAACAACAAGTGCACGTTAGCATTATTAGAGTAAAAACACAGTGTTACTGCATTCTGCGAGCATAAGATCACTGAGTGAAGTAGATTTTATTCAAATTTACCAAGTGTTTATGTATTTTAAAAAAACCTCTCCCAAATCCCATCATCTCACATTTGCACCTATTTCTATGTGTGTTAGCAAACACTTTCAAATTCTTAAGGGTGGGGAAAAAACCACACTTGACAACCTCAGGTTGATCTTTTTTCCCTGAAAGCACACAGCAAACTGAAGACACATTATTTTTTGTCAAGACAGCTACATGAGTATGCAAATTCAATGCATCCAAAAGAATGACTATGCTGAGTTGCATTGTTTGTAACATTCTTTCTATTATAAGCAAATTATAATAAATTACACGGGCTTCCAGTACAGTTAATGCAATCTCTGCCTTTAATAATAATAAAAAAATAATATAAGAGTTCATCTTTGTTTAGAAATATGCACTTTGAATGGATTGCTATAAGCTGTTCGGTTTCTAACTTCAGCATTTTGCCATTAATCTTTTCATGTGTTAATGCTTAACATTCCATTTAACTAAATCCAAATATCACTAAGGTTATAAAAAGCAGTTTAACCCACCTTTTGACTGTTATTTTTTTACTGAGCTTCAAGACATGGTCTTACTCACTAGAAGGCCTAAGCAAAACAACTTGTCAAATCTTTTTCCCCCAGGCTACACAAACACTGCACACCAAAGTACCAAACTTCAGAGCATCATAAAGGTCTCTACTACTTGACAGTCTGAGTAATACTTTATTTGCCAAGTCTCCCTAGAAGCCAGTTTACAACATTTACTCCTCACCTAACCAAAACAAATACAATAGTCCTGCTTCACTTAGTGTTGTCTAAAATTACATTTGCAGTCTCAGGCTGGCAGCATCATTCTCCTGCCTTTGTTCTTATACGCTTTATAGATGATAGTCATAAGGTATGTCCTACACAGAAATGAAATCTCCTCCACGGGTTTAGTTTTTGAAGGAGCCAGATTCCTCAAAAACAAGATCCTAGATAAAGTTAAGACATGGGCAGTAAACACTTCTTCCACACACTGTCATCAAGTATCAAAAACATGCTTCATATCATAAAAACATGAGTTCTAGCCTTGAAACATTTCTTAACAAAAGATGAAGTTCAACACAAAACATCAAGAGAAAAGAGTATGCTTCTGGAGATGGGAAAAGGTATCTACCTACCATTGACTGACTCACACTCCACAGTACTTATGCAAGCATACCTTCTGTCCACGAGGCTGGAAAACAATACAATATGAGCTTGGTGTACCAGAACAGAGTATTTCAAATTCAGAGAATGAAACACAAAGGACACAGACCTGGTGAGAGAAGGACAACCCCTGGGGAAGACAGGTTAGCTGTGTTAGAGCCGTGCTAAGACAAAAATCCAGCTACAGCACCAGTCACATAATGCACTTTTGAATATATTGGCCAACACAGTTGAATCTGACGGGAAAGGATTATCACAGTAAAACAGCTGTCTTCTGTGTCAGAAGCATGAAGTTTGGAGAAGGCTGCAGTGATCTCTTGGCAGGCTTTTAGAGGTTTACATATCAAAAGAGTGGAACATCAATGTCTTTTAAATACTGCTCAGGAACATTCGGAAAAAGAATGAACTCTAAATGACACTAAGAAAAATAAAAAGTGGTGATACCCCTCCCCCATCCTTACCTAAATAAATAAATAAATAAATAAATACATACATGGTGGACGAGCCTGAAAAGCAGTTCTATTTAAATGGCAACTTTGAGGAAGGACATGATCTGGATTCTTTCTTTTGAGCATATTCTTTAAATTCTGTCCAATTTGTTACCCATATACAAAGCCACTAACAATTCAGGTTACACAAGTCATGCTGATAGCAAATTTAAGACTCGGATGATAGCTAGAATCTCAGTCAATTTATTGTGACAACTTCATACTAAAAGTAACCAAAAAAAAAAGAAGGAAAAGATCTAGTTTGAATGAGCAATCAGATTGAATCTGAAGGATGATCAGCTCAGAGACAAGAGGAAGAACAGAAGAAAGGAAAAGATGAGGTTGTTCCTCCTCTCCTTGGATTCCTTAATGTAAGATTCAATTAGCAGCATTCAACTCTACAGCACTACAGGAATGGCACTTCTCAGAACAAGACTATCCTCGAAAAAGTATGTGAAGATGGTAAATTAAAATACTGGAAGCAACCCTAACTTTACTGTTTCCTAGCCTGCCGCTAGTCGCCCCGGTGCAGGGAGTGTTCCAAAGCTTTCACACTCAGGCCTAGCACACCCTGCTGAAGGCAACAGCTCCACATTTAAATGCACAAGCTTAAAAGCAGCATCTGCAGTAAGTAGAGAAATCTTTCCCTTTCTTTCTAGGGGAAACTAAGGAGCTTAGCTACAGGGTTTTAACAACCCTTAGGGCCAATGCAGCTTGGCCAGAAAGAAGTACATTGAGATTTAGTTAAGTCAGCTCCCTACCCTTAAACACATGATTATTACAAACCATATACAAGCTTCTGTTCATATACACACATCTAAAAACAAAGTTATAAACACACAGATAGGCCAGTGGACTGATTTGTTGTCTCTATCACAACTGTAGACAGCCCTCATGCTACTGGTTTATGGGGACTGCACATTCTGAACCTCGCAGTTAGAATCTGGACAGAAATCTGCTAACTTACAAGCACACACACCTGCCTCATGGAGACTGGTAAAGCTGTAAGTAAAGCTGTATTACAGCATCTTAGATGATGCACGGGATGCAAGTATTGCATTTAAACAGATACAAGTATTGCATTTAAACTTTGTCTATTTTCATGTATTTCACACTGACAGAACAAGCTTGTGATTTGTGTGTTTAGACAAGTCAAACTTACATGAATTCAGATGAGGACTTCGTTTTCTCCCTGTATCAGAATCAGCAGAAATGTCAGACAAAAGTCTCAAGCAAGCAGATGGCTTAATTTCATTAATTTGGAATTGTCTCCCCAACCCCACCCCTCCAACCTGTTAACCTAAAGCACTTGGGCTGAGGGAATACCAAACCAAGTTTTATCCACCAATTTGAAAAGCTGATGACAAATGTTTGATTTTCTGTGACTACAAGTGTGTAACGTCACTAACACATACTTAGAACACATACTACAACCTGTCAAGATCAGTTGTAGTACAGATAGAATTGTATTTCAGTAAATTATCACTACTGTTAGCCAAATTCTCCATGGCCAGCTTCATGTAAAGATCTGTAAGTTTTTAATTTAGCCTATTGTGTGTTCCACAAGGAAAGCTCATCTTTTCCACAAGACAGTCACTTCAATCCAATAGAGAATGTCAGAGCAAGAGGAACTTTGCACTGTAACACTGCAATACCTTTAGTCAACTTCCAGTATTTGTGTAAGGTGAAATTCTGCTTCTAGAACAAAGTCCAGATGAAAGGCTCTACAACTAAACTAATTTCTTTGACTGCATGCTAGTCAAGAAGCTTTGAATCTACAATTTATGTCTTATGTTTTTGTAGCCTATCAGTCCAATGACGAGCCCTTTTCTCCTGCAGACAGTGTTCCAGATCCCATTCTCTCCAGTATAAAACTCAAAATCTTCTGCTGAAGTACATTTGTAGCAGCTTCCAGGGGCTTTGCAGACAAAAATTCCTACAGAGGAATACTGTGGATGCAGAAAGAACAGTCCAGATTCACAGCAAGAAGCCTGACAGGGCAAGCAACCACTGCTCCCAGCTCTTCAGAGAGCCACAACAGAGCTTGACTCCCCTGGCATCTGTCACACTACAGGCATCGAGCTGCTAACCTCTAACAGCGAGCTCACGGAAACACAAGGGCAAAGGATTTGGCGACTCTTCGTTGGTGAAGAATCACAGAATCACAGAATCACAGAATCTAAGGGGTTGGAAGGGACCTCGAAAGATCATCTAGTCCACCCCCCCTGCCAGAGCAGGGTCACCTAGAGTACATCACACAGGAACGCATCCAGGTGGGTTTTGAATGTCTCCAGTGAAGGAGACTCCACAACCTCCCTGGGCAGCCTGTTCCAGTGCTCTGTCACTCTCACAGTGAAAAAGTTTTTCCTGATATTTACATAGAAGAATGCTAGAAGACTAGACTCTTCCTTACTAAGATGGAGGCCCAAACTGTGAACCTCGCTGCAGCTGAACAGCCGAGTGCTCTCTGCACAGCGTGTGCTGCCGTGGCTCTGCTAGACATCACCTTTTCCTCCACAGCACGAAACACAGCTTTGCCTCAGTCGTTGCAGTGTAGTATCTCATGGTTTAAACTCCTATCTAGTTATTTAACACACAGGCTAAGGTACAAGCACACACACATTCTTCTGCCAGTTGAGTCACAGAGCGAGACAGCCGAAGGCAGTAACGTCTTAGGCAATCTCCAGTAATCTTTCTGCAGCAGTTTATCAAAGCCTGAAGTCTTTCTGTACAGAAGGGAATTACAGACACTGTCACTTCACTACCCAGACAGTAACACACCTTCAAAATATGCCTTGGGAGCAACACAAGAAGAGCAGCAAATGTCTGCTGTTTAAAACAAATAAATAACAGTAATAAATAAATAAATAAGATCTTAAATTGGAAACCTTCACCCATGAACAATAAAACCAGAACCTCAGCTCTCTGGTCAGCACGCATTTACCATTCAGCTTCCCAGACCCAGAACTCACGTTGATCTCCTTCATCCCACACTTGCAGCACAACACCCCTGATCGTACATGGACTTTATTTTCTGAAGCGTTTTGAAAATTGGATTTATTTCACAAGCCATCAGAAGAACACAACTAGTTGGTCATAAGAAAGAAAATCCTGAAGCAAAACTTTGTTTCCCTGGTTTTCCCCTAAAAAAAAACCCCAACAAAGTATGCGTATTCAGATGTTTAAAATAGTTGTCATTCTAGTTGAAAGCTGTCTTTCTAATGTAACTTGGGGACTTGGAGCTAAAAGCATATTTTCCAGTGGAACTTTTTCAGCATGATTCAGAACTGTCCATTTGTGCTTTCAAGACTTAAATAATCTTCGACCTGCTTCTTAAAAAGTGTTGGTTTAGATCATGTTCTTAAAGTTTTTTTTCTGTGATAATTTAATTGTTAAACTTTGTAAGGTTAATTTGGAAAATACAACAATGAATTCAAATTCACTCACAGTTTAGTTTCCAAGTGAGAGACTAAACTAAAAAGAATGGAGGAATTAGAAATTTCAATTTTAATTTCTTACATTGCCATTTTACTCACGATCAAGAATTACTGAATTTGTAGTAGGAACAAGACTCATTTATAGAATATCTACAAATAAAGATATACAATTAAATTGAGATCACTTGAATTTTATGGAACCCTGACAGGTTAGGAATCCAGGCCCTGCCCAATGGAATGTCATTTTCCCCTCAACAGCACAGTCACCTTTCACCACACCTGGAGCCAGCCTCACAGGGCTAAGTACTCCATCACAGGGTATCTGCATCAAGGAATGACCATCAGAAGACCTTTTTGGCCCTAGTTCTATTTGAAACTCCACAGATGGAACCTAGAAAAAAGGTGACCTTCTCTAAAATTCCTAGAATCTTTCTATTTTCAGTGTCAGCTTAGTTATTCTTAGCAATCCTGGCTCCCTATTAGATTCTGAAAATAAAAACTAGAGACAGCAGCATAATTTATACCACTCATCATTGCTTCAAGAAAATTAAGTCTCATAATGCAAGTCTAACTTCTTCCTCCGTAAGACCACATCTATTTGACAGTGGCAACAAGGAACTGGCAAATATATTTCTGCAAGGCAGCCAACTGGCACAGAGGAGCTCTTGCAGATCTAGCTGGAGCTACTTGTCACGATTTCTATCGCTGAACCACACTACTGAAGCAACTATGAACTTGTTGTCCAGTTCATACTAACCTGGCTGACTTTAGTGGGGCAGAGGAGGAGCACTCACATGATCCAGCTACTAGAGCACTAAGTACACAAATCAAACCATTCCTAAAGTGATTGTTGATGCCCTCAAGGCCCTACTCAACAACACAGAGGCTTTTACAGCACTTCTGCCTTAAAGGACTCCAGTGCCCTCTGTCAGGTTTTTCCCTGCTGCTTGGCCCTATACTTATGCCATACCTTTAACAAGTTTCTGACATTCAGCGCTGCAAAAACATTTTTTAGCATGAAACATCACTGGATCAGACCCCTGACCTGGCTTTCAACACAGCCCCACAAACAGCTGAAAGGGCAAGTATCTGCCTGCAAGCACCAGGGTGCGAACAAGCCAAGAACTCCTGGAACTCCTACTGACCATGAAACACCTATACTCTCAAAACACAGCCCATGAGACAGTCCAGCAAAAGCAAGCATAAGCATTCCTAAAATAGACGTGTGTAGTACATGATAGGCAGACTCTAAAAAAAATTAATCGGGAAGGGAAAGGAGAAAAGCAGCCAACCAACAGCACTGTCAGTAAAATCCTGAAGCCTTCTGCTCACAGTTAACCACTGGAGAGTTTTCCCTTAGAAAGAACTAATAAAATCACTCCTGCTAAACTTCACAAAACTGGCATAGTTGCAGGAGATGATGGGTCTTGTTGGTTGTACACACCGATTGGCATCGCTTGGAGATGCAGAACTGCATCAACACACTTGAGCTGAACCCAGTGGAACCACAGGTCACGCACACAAGAACAGAAGTTTCACTCACACTCACTAGGTCAAAGATAGTGCCCTGGATTTCAGCAGCACTGGAAGAACCCTGGTGTAGCAACCAAGTGACCAGGAGTGCTCAGTGTAATGCTACAGCCAAGAAAGCAAACATGAGCCTTGAATGCATAACAAAGGAACATGAAGTAAGGAGCAATGCCATTTCATGCAACATTCAGCAAGTCACTGTAACATTGCTGTGCCCAGCTCAGATACCTGCACGTTATGTTTTCACCTGTTTAGACAATCAAAGATAAGACTAAGAAGTGGCTTGCATGTGAATTTCACATAACTTCATGGGGAGAATGTTGTTCCCCATAGCTCCAGAACTTTTTACCACGTGCCTTCTCAGGTACCAAGACAGGGGATAACAGGGAGAATAATAGTATCAGATACAATAAAAGACCTGGTATTATTCTGAAGAGTCCACATACAACCTGAATAAGTAATTGCTTCTCATTAAAGATTCTTAAAGACAGATAAATTAATGAGATCCAAGGAGAGAGCTGATGCTAAAAAGCAACAGGCTTAAAACACATTTTTGGAAGAAGTTCTAGAGCTCAACTGATCAGGGAAGGGGAACAGATTAAGAGTTCACAATGATCTTTTTCTGACCCAAAACAAACCTACAGTCAGAACCTACTGATTTACAAACTGTCCATATGACTTACTCTCCAATACAATTTAAAGAGTAATAGTCCAAATAATATCTAGGGAGAACAGTCAGTTGACTTCCATTTAACATCATCATAACAGCCGTAACAAAAAGACATTAAAAGGAGAAACAGATGGGAACAGAGACAGCCAGAACCACCACAAGCCCCTTACCCAAAGCACATGTTCTTAGTCAGCAAATGCAGAAGCTCCATCACAANTAGCAATTTCCTGCAATTCCTTCATTCTGACAGTTCCCTTTGGAAAATAATTGCTTGTAAAAACACAAAGCCCTGTTAGCATGTGCAAGTTAGTTTTCGTATGGCCTAAGTGAATACAATCTCCCTCCCTACCTACTCAAGCACAAAAAGAAAATGCGCGTCACAAAACCTAGGTACCTCAAACATTGATGCTGTTCCTTACTGCCGTGAGGGACCAGCAGTCTCACAAGGGCTTCTGAGATACAAAAGTCACTTTGAATAACACCATACATTCCTCTAGCTCTGAGACCAAAGTTGCACGCTTGCCTCCTAGCACTACCTATGGTTCCTGTTTCTGCATTTATAAATTATCCTTTAGCTATAAAACCACTCCAAGTTTACTATCACTGGCAGGTTATGTCCACATATAGGGCAGAAACACTCGAGAGCACATATTTCCCCACCAGCCCTGCACCCAGGCTCCCACTCCCTGGTTCATCTCTCGAAGGGCTGCCACCACCACCTGGGCAGAGGCAGAGCTTGCCCAAGTTTGGAATTTCACAGAACATACTTTTCAAGCAAAGCAGGCGACAGTCTTGGAAACAGACAAAGTGGTCACACCTCGTCCCTCTGGAACTGCACTGAATTCATACTTGGCCTTCAGGGACATTTTTTCAGCCCCACAAACAGCTGCTGGATTGCATCGGGGTCAGTCAGCAGCTACCTGGCTGTTTATTTCCACTGGGTGCTTCCACTTCATGTACAAAACCACAGAAACAAAAGAATAACTTCATTCTCCATGTCACCTGTACGAGCTCTGTGATGCAGACAGACTGCTGCATCATCTTACAAAATAGGACAAAAAATTTGCAGTTTTCTGCACAGAAGGAAAAGTGGGAAAAAAGCTTTCTTCCCAGATACATACTGGGACTTGGAGCCTGACCCAAAATTCCTGCAGGAAAGCAGGCAGCACTGTTCGGAGAGCTGTTCTCTGTGGGAAGGGCTTCCCAGGCCTGGGACTTCTCACAGGATCTATATTTGGTAGCTCCCACAAGTCATTTAGTGCTGCCCTAGTCTTGACAGCTTACCTTGTTAATGAGGTTAGTGCATATGCAGCAAAGAGGAATTTGTACTCTTTAAATGTTTCCCTGTCTTCCTTGCAACCTAACCATTTATTTGCCCCATAACTTTCATAAAACAGCTTTTCCAAACACCTCGCTGAAGATTTTGGTATTACTTAAAAGCTCTGTCTGCATTAAGAAATAACTGTTGATTTCAGTAAACAGTAAGATGCCTTGGAAATCCTGAAAGCAAAAGAAACGAAGTTCATTTTGAGGGCTATCCTGCAAGCTAGCACTTGCACTTCAGTTTGCCCACTTTCAGCAGCTCCTGAAAGACACAGTGAAGCCACAGGGGCTTTTCAGACTATTTTTTCTTCCCAGAAAGCTTCCAGCACTCAGCTTACTGAAACAGCTGGGAAAGGTCTCCACTCCTGGCATAACAAAAATGCTGAGAAGCTGACAGTGGCAACAGGGAAAAATCTGCGTTCTGATCAGCAACATTTTCTATTTATGAAACAACACATCTTTTTGCTTTATCTCTTCATGATCATGCTGGAAATGTTATCAGATGATCAACTTCTCTCTGTCAAAGTAAGATAAAATTCTTCTAGAGGCAATACTTCTATCAGTATCTCATATCATAACTTGTGGGGGGAAGAAATTCCTGGCCATAACCATATTTTTAAAGCAAAATCTCTGCTGAAACAGCTGAACTTTTTTTTTTTAAAATACACTTCATAATAAAATTATAAACTAAAATATGCTAGGTGTTTAATGTGAAATAGATCAAAATCCAAGCACACAAACTGTAAAATGAGAATATCTGCTGGCAAATTTCAGTAGCATCAAACAAAAAACACTTGTTTTTGTTTCACAGAATTGAATTTTTCTATTCCCACCCCCCTCATCGAGTTCAGACTACTTTTTGCTAATATACAGACAAATGCTCAAACTCTTTTCTCATTTTCCCCATACTTTGTAAACATCTTTACTTTTTAAAGCCAGAAATGACACTTTAGAAAGGTTTAACTACAGGATAAATTTATAATGCAAACTGTGCATCAACATGCTACACAAGAAACAAGCAACTGTAAACACAACCAACAAAAATGGGGATAGCTCAGAGAATTCAAGAGGAAAAAGCAGTGAAGTCAGTGAGTAACCTCAGCTTGTTTCCAATTCTAAATGTAGGAATACTATAAAAATATTTATTGTGCAGATTACTCCCTTGTAGATTGACCTCCTAAAATATATTAAGCACCTTTCATGAACCACCAAAATCCATCTATTAAAAAAGTTATCCCCTCTGAGTGCCTACTGTTTGCTACAAACAATTTCAGTACTGTGGCAGGTGTTTTGGTATCCCAAAGGCTCCCCCATTTTCACACCTAAAACCAAGTGTTTGATTCACTATTTTACAAGTTTTGGAACAGTTCAGCCAACAGAGAAAAGCCAATTGCAAATATCACAGTATGAGAGGAGGAGAGTGAAGGGAGACAGAGCAGGCATACAGGCAGATGAGAACTTAAGCAAAAGGAAAAGCACTACAAGTCAACTTTTAATGGCTCCATGGGCCTCCGTAAAAGGAACTGGCCACCTCTGCTGTCTTAGTAATCAGGTCCCCCGATTAAAAAGAAAGCCTATCAAAATTAACATCATCTAATTAACTGGAAGTCAAGAACAGAACCCCACCACGTTGCTGAGAGCTGCATGCAGAATTAATAGTGCAAGGCAGACACTGGACACACGCAGAAACGCCCCGCAGCTTGGTGTTCCGAGCCACAGCTCACAACCTGGCCTCGGCAGACAAGACTTGCGGGCTCGGGAGCAGTCATGCTGCAGGGCTGGGAATGCTCCACCTTGGAGAAAGGGGATGTCATAACAAATCAGCAATGAAGACAGGGTGCCAGGCTGTTTTCTGAACAGCAGGGAAGGAAGAAGAAAACAAGTAAATCAAGCCAAATACATAAAACAGCAGGAAGAGGGAGGGAAAGAAACAAAGTCTTTTGCACAACAAACAAGTTACGTTGCTGCTCTATTAAACCAGCTCCTCCCTCCACAGAGCAGGACGTCTGAATTCACAGATCCATGCATCCAGGGATCACAGCACAAGAGAAGGTAAGTGGATACTGCCCACTGGACTTCACACTTCCGTGGTGCTGCCCATCCTAGTGATATGACCTATTTCGAAGAATGCCACCACTCTTCACTTATTCGCTTAATTCAAAGAGATAACAGACTCATCATTCATCATCTCTCAAAGCAAAGTACTTACAGAAGGTTCATTATTCAGGAAGAATTTCCACTCAGTAAGTAGCCTGAATATAAAACCTACATACTGAGGATCTGCATCTCTACTGAATAGTTATCTTTGTTGCCACACAATGATTGTACAGAGCACTGGCGTTCTCAGATCTGCTATAAAAATGGAAGTTCTTGGGTTTGGTCTTTTTACACAAATTCAAGTCCTCAATTTAAAATCATACCATAACACAGCTCCAGGAACCACTGACAAGGTATAAAAGAGATTTAAATAAATGACAGAAACAGCCTTGACTAATTCTGGATGGGAACAAGGGAGAAGGAAATACTTAATGGAACTGTTCCTCTTCTCAGAAAACGTGTGAACATTCACTTGCACAATTAAAGCAGGTATCATCTGGACATAAGTAATTTTGTTCTGACTTAACACCAACAAAAAAGATGTGATGCAGTCAGCATGTTTATTTTATCCATCAATATTAAAATCAGAATTTGTTCACAGCCTAGGATAAGGTCAAAGCTTAACACAGCCAGCTGAAATTGCTTTGCATCTAATAAATAACCCACGAGACCTCACACAGTAAAATGCACACAGTAAGAAACTAAACTTAAAAATGGGAAGTGGTTTCCTTGTCTAGTCTCAGTTTAAGCAGAAAAAGAAACAGGTGTTTTCCCAGTCAAGACTGCTAAGCTACAAAACTCCTCTCAAGTCTACATTTATTTTATATATATATACATATATACATATATAAAACCCCGATGAAAGTAACACATACAATTACCATTCCTATGAAGAACTACTGTGAAAAGCATTATTTACAAACAGCCACAAAAGAATTAATCCTTGGATAAGTTATCCTTTGAAATAATGTTGTAGTCTACAATAATTTAATTACAGGTCACAACCCCTAAGTTATAACGCTGTGCTTTTCTACCTGTATATTTGATACTGTATGTTCATACGAGTCCAGGTCCTTTGAAAGAAAGGACCTACACTCCGCACATATTTGTGTAATATTATTTGTTGTACTTCACAAATATTAAATTGTATCCTCTGTTAGGATTTCCAGTCTCTATTTATCATATAAACTGCACCCAATGTATTAAAATCATGACATGCAATAATATCTCAATTCAATGTGTTTGTCAGCATACTAAAAAAAAAAAAAGGTGACATTTGGTATTTGTTTGGATAAACTATCTGTGGTTCCATAACAACAAGGAAGGGAAACAATCCAAATCTGTACAGATCAAAAACAAACAGCCAGTATAAATTAACTCTTAATATTTTTCATGCTTCATAGCTGGAGTCTGAATCTGGAACTTCAACAAATATTTCAAAATAATATCACGATAGAGCCAATGGTCCAGGACATATTTAAATTGATGCACAGAAATAAATGGAAATAGCAAGTCAAATGAAGAGCAGATGGTCACTCTAAACACTTCATTAGCCTCCAACCCTTTTATTTCCAATGTGGAAGGAATAAAAAACATTTACCATAGTCCGTATTGGAAAACAAATACTAAAAACCCCATGTGTTTCTCAAGTAATTTTAAATACTAACCCAGCAACACCGCACATACAGTTCACAGCTGTTGACTTCATCCTTCTAGCAAAAAAAATAAAGGAAAATATTTGTACTTATTTTTATATTCTACTTTGCAAAGAGTCTACAAATTCAACAACATATATGTTCTCCCTTCTTCTCCCAACCTCCTTCCCACACCATTTGAGTTTTCAGGTCCATTTTTGTTGTCTCATATGAAACCATGCATTTTTAAAGTGAGGAGGTTTAACCTTTGAATTAACTCTTTCACCCATCGCTACCAATGCTCCCCTAATGTCTGCTCTGACACTGGGAATGCTCAGGACAAGTGACCACCTTGTGTGCTGACAGACAGAGCACTTAGCTAGCCAAGCTGGCTGATCTAGCCACAGGCCTGCTGTGGTTCAGACCCCTGGCCACAGCTGGGAAATTGCGTTTTTGTGGGGAAGGATCAGGACCGAAGAGCGTTTCAAACTTCTGACAACTGCAGAGGACCACAGAAATGTTCTAAACTGTAGGAGTGAATGGGACAAAGAACTCTGCTCGAGGCCTGAACCAGAAGGAAGCAGACCTCTAGTGCTCTTTAAAGAGATCCTCCATGGCAAACTGCTTCACAGCTTCTGTAGCTATTCCTGGGATGCAAGGAAAAATGCTTTTACAAATTGGGAAAGCAGAGGAAAAACACCACAAAACCAGAAGAAATCTGCTCTTATTAAAAAGAAAATTCAGTAGTTATCATGCTAGTAATACAGATGATATCCACACAGAAAAAGCGTAGAGAATTGCTCAGGGGGGAGACTGCAAAGGAGAAGGGTAGGTGGAAACAGTTGGGAATTTAAAAACAAAAGCCCTGAAGAGCAAAATGGACCTGTGCTTGGAGAAGGAGGGATACTAAATGAAGCTGGTCTCTCAGAGAAATTTACAGGAAAAAAGATATTTACAGGAAGGTTACAAGTAGAAGCACAGGGAAGCACGTGAGGAAGAAACATAGAGAGAGAGGTGAGGGTAGAGGCGTCCGTCTCCTCTGTTTCAGAAAAGAGCTGCACAGACAATACATCTCAGTCTTTACATACCGTTCCTAGTTTCTTCACCATTTCAGTCAGTCTCTCCCTGTACCACCTGCTGCAGTCCTAACAAAACTAGTCTTCTGCTTGCTCTTCTATACGGGCTGCACTTTCAAAGTCTCTTTACTATTTCCTCCCTCGTAAGAACTTCTTACATGCCCAGACATTTCTTTTTTCCTCTTCAGGACCACTACTCAGAGCCTGAAGCTACAGGTTTGCTACCCAGCAATGTAGCCTGGAACACAACCACAGGGCAGAAAATCTCAAATGTATTATATGTACACTAATAAATAAACACACATTTTCTAACAATTCTGAAAGTTTCCTTGGTTATTGACCATCTCCATTCAAACCCATGGTGGTCTCCAGAGTTTCTCCACCATTCATGATCACATGGTTATGTCTAGTGCAAACAACTGCTACTCAAATGCATTTTTGTGCTAACAAGAGGCCCAGCCACACTGACATTTCACATGGCTACTTTCCTTAAGCATAGCTGTGTTCTAGTGCATTGTAAAACAGCTACCGAAGGAATGCAGGCAACAGCCTTCTCCTCTCTCCATCTCTTCAAACACATAAGCTCTCCATCACAGACATAGTACTGGGTGCTCATACTTCTGTCTTTGCAGTAATACAACTCTTGTCATTGGCTTTCTCCCCTCACTGGTTTGGTTGTCAACTCTTTGCAGCAGTGAGCCTGTTATCTATCTGCATTGCATTGAAAAATGATATTGGCTTCCATAAACAACTAATGGAACTCACAAGCAGAATTTGCATAACGTATGCCAAAACAAAACGCTGATCATTGTCTCCCTCTTTTACCATGTACTGTTGAAATGTCTTTTATCTGCTGTAGATTTATTGGGGATGTTCGGTGACCACATCAAGGGTCTAAAATTCCCTCTTTTCTCTCAAGAGCCTAACACATCACACATTTCTGAAGCACAGCTGCAGTCACACGTGCATACCCCACCCCATTCCTGTTTCTCAGGGCCTGCCTGTGTCCCTGGCTTTTAGTACGTGATTCTACTGTGAATGCTTTTCACACACCTTCAGCACACACAGCAATACATCAAAGTATACGGTACATGCATAACATAATTAAAGGCTACTGCCAGAAGACAACACATCGAGTTCCAGCTACAGTTACTTGGTCGAGCTGTAGAGGAATGAAAAGGCATTTTAACTTAAGCTGCAAAAGCAAAATACCCAACCCCTTCTAAAAAATGGAGCTTGGTCAGTTTATGAAGGGGATTACAGGTGCTGGTGCCCACACGAGTTCATAAACATGAGGCCTTTCCAGTGCTGCAAATATGCTTTTAACATTTTCCAGCAAGTACTTTAATTTTATGTTGTTGAAAGGTAAAATCTGTATGAAGAAGACATATTATCAATTTCGTAAAAGCTTTAAAGAATTAATAAAAAATACTGTTGCCCACTGATGTAATGTATCTATTTGGGTGGGAGGTAACTCCTCAGTTAGGAGACCCAAGATAATGACTTGACTCTAAGGGTCTACACACATATCAGTGCATTTTAGAGTTAATATTCTTGAAATGCCATTAGGAAACCATGTGCAATACAAAAGAAAGAAAAAATGAGTTGTACTTTTCTCCTGATATTTATAACTTCACCGAGTCAAACACACCAAGCAAAAGTTGTAAGATGATTACTCAAGAGTTAATTTAACATTTACATTTGATGTAAGCATAGAGGCCAGATAGCAAATTTTGTTACGTTCGTGTTACTCCAGCAAGAAAATGATACAGCGCAGAGAAGATTAGAGACTAGAAAAGGGTATTGAAGATCATTTACTATGCCCATCCTGAAGTGTTTCCATAGCAGCCGAAACAATTATTAAAAGATACATCAAAAGGATGGCAAAGAAATTATACAAAAGCTATACATTTGAAAACAATTAATAGATCTGAAGAGTTATATTTGACTTTGTCATTAATTTAATCATTAAACATCACCTACTTTATCATACATCACACAGGTCTTTGAATGACGTGCACAGATGCACAAAAGTTTGTCTGTGCAAGGAAATTTTTAGAAAGGAGTATTTATGACAGATAACACATTGACTGCTGTGGCTTCATGTCACAGAAAATGTAAGGTATCCTATATCTGCTTTGCAAGGAAAAGTATTTCCATAGTAGAATAAAACTTACCATTTGTTCCCTCTTTTTTATTCCACTTAGATTAAGCAAACCCTAAAACACCCTACATGTGTTCATTCCCCTGCTGCCCTCCCTCAGCTTATCACAGAATAACATTTTCAGTGGCATTAAGGAACCTTAATTCTTGCTCCTCTGCACAGTCCCACTGAATAGCCATCTTTCATATCCTCCCTTTAAGCTTTCATAAGATGCACTGAATTAAAATCAGAGGCTCAGTTTTTAGAAATGCCAGCGATCATATCTTAAAGCCAACAACAGTTTGGCTTTTTGGCCTCATCTGAGAGCCATCCATAGGACTGCTCTGTTTACGCAGTAACTAGCAGGCATCATCACTGCTGCGTAAATGTCAGCGCTCTTTCCCTGCATTATCTATGTAAGAATATAGCATCATCCATAGCCAGTTTTTCTTTCATTAAAGCCATAAATTCTCAAGAAAAGCAGAGGCAAGATTGTTTTGACAGCAGTGAGCAAGTGGCCTTCCATCTACCTACAGCTGAGTTATCTAAATCTAAACAAGTAACGGCCTCCAGTGTAAGTGAAGATGCAACACAAACTAAACAGGTTCTCAATAGTAAAAAGAAACACAGATACCTATGTGAGAGGGAAGAAAGGACAGTTTCTAATACAAGTCTTTTTCTCCATGCATTAATTCCTATAGTTAGATTTCAGATGTGCAGACATGTAGTGTCAAGTCAGGAAGTATTGACAGCATTTATGCTCCCCCTTCCCGTGGTAAATCACCCCACAGCAACAGAACTGGTCAGGTGCCACTCGCTGCTACACATGGATCCAACCCTAACAGCATCTCACATTCAATACTGGGCCCTGAGGAGCTCCTGGGTTTAAAAAGCCATCCAGCGCATCATTCTCCTTAGAAAAAATACTTGCAAAGAACATGGTTCTTGCCTTAAGAGTGAATAAAAACCCCAGCATCATTAAGCAACCCTTGAAGTTTCATGCGAGAAGCTGAGAATGGAAACCACTATCCAGGGGTATCTACAGCATTCAGAGTAATTTTATATTTACACTTGTATGGCAACAGCTGTGTAGGAAACAAGTTCAGGGAAGCCGGAGAACACCTACAAGTGAAAGGGTACACAGCACCTTGGGAGGGCAGGCTAGCAGATGGCAGAGTCCAAGGGCAGAGGACAGGCAGTGAAGAGAATAAAGTGCAAATGCCCCAGAAGGAAGTGGGCGTGGAAGTGCAGATAAAGAAGAAGGGTGAATCTGGTCACTATATTCCTGTACAGCCTAGAGAAGGACAAGCTAAGGAGGGACTCAGAGTTCAGCATAGCTCTCTACTTCTGTTACCACCATGAGCAGACGAGCTTTCCAGATGCACAGTTTCTAGCACAGATACTACCACATAAATGCTAACCTTAACCTCGAAGATAGCTATCAACCTACTGATGTAGGATTTATTTTTCCACCACCAGCCCCCACATACGCAAAAACACCGTGGTCAAACTTGATACATTCATCCTGGCCAAAACTTTCACGGTTTCAGCTTTACTTGAACACCAAAAAAAAACCAAAACAGTAAGTCAACAAAAAACCTGAAGCTTTTTTTCCTACTCATATAGCTAGATTTCCCTCGGCCATGCTTGTCACTCCTCCACACAAACAAACAGACCCTATAGTCTTTCAAAATCTAATAAACCTTCTAAGTGAAGTCTAGATAGCAGCCTAAAAAGCTGTAGTTACAAGAGTATCATGTCCGAATATCAGCAAGTTCCTTTTTCCACTGGAAAGACAACCGGGATGTAATGTTAGCAGGTAGTAAAAAGAGCACGTTTTACAGATGTCAGTATCTCCTGAAAGAAGTGCTTGTGAACACAATCAGTAGTCCTCAGCAATTATCTACATACTTGATTGACTTCATGGGCAAGCTGCTCACTGGTCATGAAGCCCACCCTCCCTCCCCTCCCATAAAATTTGAGCCGAAATGGAGAGAAACCACCACACACTTCTTCTTTTTTTTTAACAGCAAAGATGCTACTCAATTCATTCAGCTTAACCAGTTCTGTACCACAGCTCCCGAGTATTAAAGCACATTCTGTTTCAGGCCCTAATCCCGTAAAATCTACAGCTGCAAAGCTCAGAGAAACTTTACTGATCAACTTCTATAAATGGTGCAACGCCTCTTTCAGTTTTGCCAACTCTCAGTGTGGGTGTTATTTTTTGTGAAAGAAAGAGGAAAAGCATGTGGAACAGATATGTAATTCAACAGAACAGTTTCTAATCCTCAACACACTGACAGCTATTACGTGCTCCAGAGTCCTCCACCAGTCTAAGGATTTCAGGGAAAAAAAAAATACCAACTCCTTATCCTGTCTTTGGACAAATGAACTACAGCCACCACGCGTGCAGCTCACATTCTGAAAGCAGTTGCAGCCTGGACTTCATTTGGAGGTCAAATTCAAGCAAGAGCACTCCACAGCTTCTTTACCAAACCAAGCAGATACTTCCACGTATCTTCAATACTCCAGGACTAAGACGAGTGCCATTACCTCATTTTCTGATGCTTCAAAACCACAGACGGCCTTAAACAGGCTCTGCAGCAAGAGCTGAACTCTGACAAATCAGAGGGAGTACAACCTTAAGCAAAATATTTACTGAGCTTATCTACATAGACCTCTATAAGTAAATCCTTAGTATACTGATAACATTTATCAAGTATCCTTTAGAAAAGATTTGTACCAAGATATTAGAAGGACTGCAGCAAATTCTGAAGGAGATTTGAGGAGATATATTAGCATTTCCAATATCTGCAAATGTGTGATCTAGTCTGTAAGGCAAGGGAGGCCTGATCGTTCTGCAGCAAGTATCTCTAGGTGGCTCTACTCACTTCTATATTCACTTGCAAGAGTCTTACCCTACCTCTTCAGTTTCTGCAGAAACCACAGGGTTGCCAAATTCCATGTTTTAGTGAAATGATGCCAATATAAACAGGCAATTATTAATATGAAAGACACCTGACAAGATTCAGAATGTACTCTGATTAAACCACTCTCTTTCACACTTACCGGAGATTAAAGCAGTGTGCAATTTATCAGGTTGTTACACTCCTTATTAGCAAGTTTCCCCACCTGCTTTTGTAGCCCAAGCATACTGGCTAGAGATAATTGGAGCTGAAATGGAGAGAAGATTAAATGTTTTCCAAATATGACCAATTTCCATACTATTTTCTGGGAAGCTTGGTTTTCAACAGGGAGGGGAAAGGGTCAGCAAAAAAAGGATAGGTGTTGAGTATTTGGCAGCTGCGGGAACGAATGCCTGGCCGGACCCAGACTCCAAATGAGCAACGTGCACGGCGCAGCCTGCTTCGAGAGGGAGAGAAGGGCACACACCGGGCCCGGGGATGCCCAAACCCCTTCAGAACGCGGCCCGACCTCACCAAGCCGGCAAACACAAACACAGAGCTCCGCAGGCCGGCGCCGTCCCTTCCTCATTCCTCACCACGGCGGCAGGAGGGGGAAAAGTTCAGC
>VZRW01004256.1:132814-195907 GCA_013398125.1 Aegotheles bennettii | reverse complement strand
CCCAGGGCCGGGGGCCGCCCGTCCTTGGCACAGAGCTCGCTCCTCTGCCCCCGGTCCGCCGCATCCGCCCCTTCGGGCGGGCGGGACGGGGGATGGGGGAAGCGAATGGCGAATTGAAAACCGACGAGGAGGGATGGAGAACCGGGGGGTGGGGGTGTGTGTGTGTGTCCCTCGCCGCCCCTCCCGTAGCCGCCCGCGTCCCTTGTCACAAACACGGCTGCCCGGGGGGGAGAATGGCCCCGCGTGTGCCTTCACCGGCCCTGGTGCCGTAAGGAAAAGGAGCTGAGGAGGTGGTCCCGGGGAAGAAGAAGCAGCTCCAGACCTGCTGGGGTTTCATGTCTGCAGCCTTGAGCGAGGATGGAGTACGGGCTTATATAAATGCTACAGCAAATCGACGGGTACCAACACACACACGGCCACTCTGCCGATGAGTTGGGTATTTATGTGTTCTGGCTCGGGTGGGGGCACTTCTGCTGGTTTGCCATGTATAAAATACTGGATGTGAATCATGCCCCGCAGAAACAATCAGTGGGACTAATCTGTCACCCTATGGTCAGATGGGATCTAAGGGACTTTGAACCGAAATAATTTGCTGCCTCTGAAGTTTTTTTTCTGCTGTGGATTTATTTCCCTTAACCTGGCTTCCAGGCCGGTTTACACAAGCATTGTCCCATTAGGTATTCGGAAAGCCTGCCAAAATGTCTCAGCTTGCCATTTTTTTATTGAGACTTGGTAGTATTAGGTAACTGCCTGCTGCTTCTGCATCCTTTTCCGTGTTTCCTCAATGCACTGGATCAGGTCTCGAAGTGTCTCGTCAGCCAAGACTGTCACTAAACTGCATGATCTTTGGCAGGGATGCGTCCACAGCCCTTCTGCTCTGTGTAGAGCTTTTGTAGAAACGGAGTGGAAAGATGCTAGCTAACCTTTGCCTGCTAATGTTCACAGTCAAGAGAAGATACTTATTATAGATGCTTTTTTGTTTGTTTGTTTGTTTACAGTGGGAGCAGAATTTGAGTTGTCTTTCAGATCCTGAATTGTGCAGCACGCCTTGGGGTTCTTTCACTGCTTCGAACTCCATGAAGATACCAGGCTTATGAAGCTTGTTTGCATACCATAAACAACACAGATTGTGTTAGAAATACAGCAGAAATACTGTTGTCTCTTGAGGGAGCTACAGCAGTTTTGGCTCAAAGGAGCGAGGGGTGGAAGGAAGGTCTGGCATAGCTCAGAACTAACCGGCCTGGCAGAAAACTGAGCAAGTGTTTTGCAGTGCTGAAAAGCTTCTTTACTCAGCTGTGAGACTTCCTTTGTCTCTTTCAACATTTGGCTTGAAAACAGAATTCTGGTATTTTAAAATACGTAAACCTAGGCTTGATTGTGTTGCATTAGCAGCACACACGGTACAGGCCAGCGGCCATACCAGAGAGGCAGTCTTGTGTTTACAGAACAATCAGAGAGATGCTGAGGTCCCATTCAATCTCATATTAAGCAATGTGAGATAAAGCTTATGGTAAAGGATCTTCTGGAAGGAGCTGGTGGTGGGAGGAAATAAAGCTGGTTCCTTAGTACCCAGCCGCTCTTGAAGTAAAACAATTCCACCATTATTTTGTCTCATGTTACCAGCAGAGCTATCTTTAGCGGTGAAACAAGAGCCTTGAGCAACTGTGGGTACTGAGGATGCCACGATACATTTATTGCAAGATGAGAGGTATTTAAACTGGTCTTTACATGTGGGTTTGTACTTTTACATTCCACCCATCTACATCCTCTCTTCACTTTCAGGCGGGCAAGCCCTAAAGTGGTTGTCTGGTACCTCTGTCCTGCGGTCCCTCCTCAGAGTGCCTACGACTTGCTTTCCAATGAGAGGCACAAGCAGAAACTGCTGTGGTCCTCATCTGTGCTGTAGTAAAGGACATTACTTTTAAATCTTTACCAAAATAGCTCTCTACTGCAACATCTACCTCCCAATCTCCCTGGGAGTCATGGTTTGATTGCTGCCACGGGAAAGGTGGAGACCTAGGTGAACCATTTTCACTAACCCGTGTCGCAGTTCTGGTAGCAATCCCTGCAAGTAACCAGCCTTGCCAATGGTTCTGCCACAATGCTAAGCAGTGTGTAAATGGGAGTGTATTTATCAAAATCCTTACTGGCATTTGTGTAGTAACAGCAAGATGGGGGACCTGTAAACGTTGGAGACACTATTGCTGGTCATGGCTAAACAGCTAAATAAAAGTGTGACAAGCTCTTTATTCTTGCCCTTTCATTCAGAGCATCAGTTTTGTTCAAATCTTGGCCAACTGCTTTTTGAAAGCTTCACAGTGGAGGCAGCCATCTAATGGGGATGGGGAGTGAACCACTGATGGTCCCATGAGGAGACTTCTCCCGCACTGGGTGCGCACATGCTGCCTGGACATCAGAAACCTCTCTCGTTTTACTTTCTGTCACTGCAGTCACATTTATGGATTTTTCCTGGCCTGCCAGGCTTTCACTATCTGAAAAGGAGTAATCTAAATTTAATTTGTGTTCAGCTAGAGTTTCTTTTTCTAGAGTTTTCAAGAAGTGTTATCTTTACTGAGTAACTTAAATAGGCTTATATTTTGCAGGCTTCTGCTGGGATGTGTTTTGTTACAGTCATTAGTAAAGGAAACCTATATAGAAGGCTTCAAAGAGCAAGTATTGGTATGAACCCAAATGTCCGTGTTAATAAAACTAGGGGGAAAAAAAGAAACATTCAATCAGGCTTTCAGATATGAATTTGTTAGGGTTTGTTTTCTAAACTTATAAATGGAATCAAATTGTTTTGTCAAAAAAAAATCATTAAAGGAGATACTTCTCAGCATGGACCTTCACTGGATTACAACATTCATGTAGCAGTTGGCAGTTCTATCTGTTTATTTTCCCCAAAAGCATGTCAGTTATATGAGTAGGCCTAATGTCACTGTTTTTTAGGATTGCTTTTATGTACAGATATAGATAAAGAATAAAATGCAAAGGTAATTCTGAGTTACACAGCTAAGGATAATTTGCATTTCTATGCTATCTTTCAGCTGGAAAGATCCCAAAGCTCTTTCATTAAAATAAAGGAAAATTGTATGTAGAACTATTTCACCAACACTGAAATGCAGCAGCTATTTAACAGCAGAGAAAAATACTAAGAATCTCTCTTATACAATTGTAATGGAAATACGAATTGGGATAGGCACAAAGTTATTAATGCAAATTGTACGGCCATGATGCTGGGCCTAGTGGAGGTATTCCTGCAAAAGGTACCACACGATTATAGGCAGCCAGGGCCGCTATCAACTGTCTCCTCCAAGTGTTACAAAAGAACTGCACTAGGAAATACATTTAATACTTCTCCATTTGGAATAATACAGGTGTTGCAGTAGGCATGAAATTTGGCAGCTTTTGTTGTTCATGTTAATCCTTATATTCTGGAAAAAAAAATTTCTATTTTCTGTCAGCCTAAATAAAGTAACTCATTCCAGAATAAGCGTGTCCACTCAAAGAGCCATTCTAGTATATCCAGAGAGGTTTGTTGATAAAGATGTAAGAGTAAAACCTTTCCATTAGAAAATCTGCAGAAAGAAAATGTTTCTTGCTGAGTGAACAGTTTGCAATGCCTTCTGTCCATCTAATAAGCAGGTTCCATATGACTTAATCAGATGTTCTTTCCTTCAGTGAGGATTTTACCAGGTTTGTACTGACCTGAATTCATAGAAATTATTTACGTTCAAACCTTTGATTAGGTTTAGAGCATTGAAGGAGATGTTTTCAATACTGTGTTGAATTGCAAAGATATCAGATGCTCAGCTGAAAAATCGAGGCGTCTTGCTGCTGATGAACTGTTTGGATTGAATTCTTAGGGCAGCCTGGAAGACACTGCTCAGAATATTACCTATAAACAAACATCACATGCCAAACCACTAATGTTTCCTTGAAACATTTTCTAAGAGTAATTACGTGTATTTTATTTATATCTCCTCTGAAAATAGATATCCATGGCTTGTGCTGGGCAGGATTTAGTAAGATCTGAATTTTGCAACAAAGATGCCTTTGGTTGACACAGCAATGCTGAATGGTGTCATGTATAGATACGATGGGGCAATGAACCACTTGTGAAAACAGCTGGAAACCTTCAATGTGTATTGAAAATCATCCTAGAAATAAAGGTGAAAGTTATAATGAATAAAACACATTAGATTTGGATAATTTAAGGAAGCTCAAGTCAGATACTTGAGGTTTTACTGCACTGCCAGGACATTGAGCCATCGGTATAAAGAAGATCCTCTCGTTTGGAGTGTGGGACCCTTCATCTCTTGGACTGTTTCAAAGTCAGAGAGCCAGGGACAGAAGAAGGACAGGTCACTGTACTTGCAAGAGGAGGAACTCCTTGGAGGCAAACTAGTCAACAAATGAAGAGCTGAGTCAAGAAAAGTATTTCTAAGGGAACAAAAAAGGAAAAGCAAGAAAAAAGACAAAGATGCAGCCTCTGACATGACTGCCAAGTCACTTTATTTGTCTTGTGTCTACCACTAACAAGAAAAGAGGAAGGAAAAATCGGTACTGAAGGACCGAACCCTCAGTGCCAACAATTTAAAAAAAAAATAAAAGAATACAGTCTTAATTTTCAATGTGTAAACTTACATTATCTAGCACAGGTTTTGCTGAAATGTGAGGAATGTGGAACCAAGCTGTTGAATTATTACAAAGTTGTTTCATAAAGTAGAAATGTTCTGTAAGTGTTGCTTTTGAGAAACTGTGTCTTCCTAGACAACAAACAGCTCATTCTAGAATCTAAAATATATATTAATTAAACTGTAGTCTTTATCTGTCTGATAACCTGAGTATAAAATGAAGTAACACCGTCTACTTCCCACTGAACAAGAATCTGCAACACAAGTGGAACCTGCATTGCTGTTCAAAAGAGGAGAATGGAAGGAAGGCTGTATCACTTATTCACCCTGCAGCATAGCTTTTCATTTCTGCTGTGGCATGTCGATGGGGAAATGTACAGTCCTCTCTTGTGTGAATATGGACTTTAGCTTCCAAGATTGATTGTCGGACACAAAGATGAGTTTATTTTACAGTAAAAAAAAGCAATGCTAGGGTTGGAGAGCCATATCTCTTTGTAATACATGACCTGGAGGGAAAAAATATTTTAAACATGTTATATGACTTAACAGCTACTTGATTTAGTTTTCTGACATGCTGTTTTCCTATCATGTTTATGGGGTTTTTGTTTCATAAAAAGTATAGCTCCAGCTGAAGGAAATATTTTCTGAATCATTCTCCTCTCCTTCCCCTCCTCCATCATGTATTAATGTGTGCACGTGCTATCAACAGGAGTTCTTTCTCGCCAAACATTTTCCTGTTCTTATTGCCCTGCACTGTGCTATGCCATCTTGCAATTCTGGCATCAGAATGCTCCAATACTCTGCTGAGGCTGTTTTCTTTGTCCTGTCACATAAATGCATTTTTGTTTTAAAGTATTTTTATTCTCTCTAGATCCTCTGTCAGATTAACAGCAAGATGGGTGGAGAGATGCTTTGACCACAGAAAGAGTTGTGTTGCTGCTGAGGGTGAAAGGGTTCTGTTTGCAGAAGGGTATCATCTTTCTCTTGAGATCTTCCCATGCTTATGGCAATTTACCATTTAGAGTCACTGGGCAAAACTTCTGGCAGGTTTGCAGAAGCCCTTTCCTAAACCCCAAAATAAAGTGATGTAGACTGGCTGGAGCATGCAGAAAGATCAGAAAGATCCTTCTTACATCACTGGAAGGAAATTCTGTATCTTGTGAATTTCATCAGGAGGAAAGGTGGTGAGTCTCAAGCATGCAGAGAAATTAATTTATTTTTCTCATCTTTCAAAAGTCAGACAGTGATACAGAAAGACATGTTTTCTCTAAAAAAAAACCAACATCAAAAGGCATTTGATAAAGGACTGCTGCTGCTCAGAAGGCTTGGCTGCATAATGACATACAGCAAAGTGCTGGGTACCACGTCTTGATCAGGGCAAGTTAGAAAAATAGGGTGATTAATGTCATATTCCTCCCTGGCAGTGTTCAAGGTCAGGTTGGATGGGACTTGGAGCAACCTGGTCTAGTGGGAGCTGTCCCTGCCTATGGCAGGGGGCCTGGAAATATGTGATCTTTAAGGTCTCTTTCAACCCAAACCATTTTATTATTCTATGATATGTATCCTGAATATGTATCCCATTACTTAATTATTCAAAAATATTTTCATGATATTTTCACAAGAAAGCTTGATAGCTTTTGCAATATTGTAACACATTGCTGAAGAGACAAAAACAACTACTTCTTTGTTTACCTAAATTTCCCATAAGTGTAGTCAAAGTTGTAGCACACAAGAAATCTGTCTAAAAAATCACTCTGAAATGAAACATGAGAATTCTGCCTGAAATGAACAAATCAATTTACACACCTTCCTTTTTTATAAGAACGATAATCCCCATAGATGTTTCCTCCCAAATATTTGGCGTGATTTCAGCCACACCTGAACTCAGTTAACTGGGCAAAGATACATTTCAAACATCATGGCCTGACCCCTTTACAGGTTTGAACATAGGAACTCTACTAACAGCTGCAGCGCAGAAAACATCTGTCTTAAACCCTGATGGATGGGACCAGTTGCAGGCATGGCAAAGTCACTGGGTGGCTTTAGGTGAAGCTTGCAGACTCAGGGAGCATTCCTTTCTTGTTCGCTGATGTGAAGCCATACAGAGAGAAGCTTGCTGGGCTAGATGGGATATTTTTACCCTGGCAGCTCATGAAAGAAGCAGCATGTGTCATCCAAATTATTAATATATAGTGAAAATAATTGTAAGCCTATTTAAATGTAAGGTCTTCTACATTGTGTGTAAGATCATTGTGTTAAGCCTCCTAGCAATTAAGAAAAAAAAATCCAAGCTAGAAATATAGAAAATGTTAGTAGTTGTACCTCAGTGTAATCCCTTCTCCTGTTGAAAGCACAACAGATGTTTGATTCTCATGTTTACAGTTTTGGAGGCAGGCGTAAAAGAATTGTGCTGACAGGCAGGCAATCATAAGTGTTCTCTGTTTGGATATTTAAGTACTCTCACCATCATAGATGAGCAAAATGAGGTGGGAAAATAGACTGGGCTGTAAACTTGTCCATTGAGGTGTTTCTGCATGGAGCAATGCGGAGGATCGGTGATATGCAGCAAAGATTTCTAGCTGCTTCGCTGAAATAGGGCCTGTGGTGGGCAGTGAGGGTTATCAGCTGCTCCACTCTACGGAGGTGAGGGGGCCTTTCGAAGAGAGGTGGAAAGAAAAGGGAGATCTCAACTCTGCTAGACCTGGTCCTCCACAAGGGTATAGCGCCATGCTACTGCCTCAGCCAGGGCACTACTCTACAAAGCTTTTTCCAGGACCATCAAGCCACTCTTTTGGGGCTACCAACCTAGAACTCCATAATGTCCAATCTCCAATGTGTTCAAACTGGGATCCTATTTAATGAATAACTGGAGCCAATAGATTTTATTTAACCTGAATGAAAAAGAGTTTCTGTGTGCTACTGTTATGTCTCTTGAATGTGGAAAAATGAACCGCTTACTTTCTGTCAGGATCTCTCATGTATTCTCAGGCTTTGCTGGGAGATTAAATTAAAACTGAAAAAAAATCAGGGTTTACTGTTTATTCAGTGTCTTTTGAAACTGCTGAGCAGGTTTATACAGTTATGCAGAAAGGGTAAACAGAAAGTTACTGGATTAGGTTTACATATTAGACATTGAGATAAAGCATTATGATTAAGATCCTGTTTTCACCATCTCTGTTAAATGTTAGCAGCTGATGTTGTGTATTCTCAGCAAGTAATGTTTTATTGCATTTGAAAACTGGAGCAGAGAGACTCTCAAACACAGAGCTGCAACAAGTACATCAAATGACAGAAGCCACCAAAACCCAAGTCAGAACTGAAGTAGAGACAAATGCTGATCATAGTGACCAAGTCTAAAACAGTGGCGAAGCGTGGGCTGTAGGCAGATGTTGGATGCAGTGGGAAGCTGGGATCAGGTCCCTCCCCAGAGTGTGGGAACACCAGAGCTGCATTTGCATAATGATGCAAGCTAATATTAGGAGCAGCAGGGCTCCCAAGCAGGAGTTTACCAAGGGTTCCTTCACTGTGGGAGGAAGACTCACCTCTCAGGTTAAAAAAAAATAAATAGGACAGAGATGAGTGTTTACTTGTTGATGCACAAGTTCTTTGAAAGACCAACTTACTGGAAAATTGGGTTTTGGATGAATGTACCCGGCCCCCTCAGCCAGTCAGGCACTGTCTGTGAAAGGTCTGCTTAGGCCGGGGGAGAAAAGGTGATCTCATTTTATTTTCCAAAGGCAGCAGAAGAAATGGGACTGTGCATAGCCTTATCTAATGCCCAAATCACTCTCACTGTGTGCTCTCTCTGAATGTTGTGCCATGGCCTCTCATGCCTCACCCTTTGCTTGAATGCTGCATTTCATTCTTTCTCTGGCCCAATCATGAAAATTTCAGTTCTTTATGTGAATGGAGGCAATTTTTCAAGCACATTGGACAGAAAGGTCTTACTTCGGAGTCTTCAGATAACTCAGCTAGGAACATTGCCAGGTATAAGCTAGAATTCAGATGTATCTCTCTGGCAAACTGCCTCTTGTCTACCTACATAACAAGGGCTATCTCTGTCTTGCACGGTGAAGACCAAATGTGTAGCTGAGGTATTTACTGAGTTTCTTGAAGTGTAGCTATAACTGCCTGGAGGGACATCTACACAGATTACAGAGTTGTTTACATGAAAACAAGAAAGGGAACCCAGAGCAGTATAGCCTTCTCTGGTAAAAAGTCAGACCAAAAAATCCCACTCATTCATGAGGACCAAAAACCCTTCAGGCCTGGCTTCAGGCAAAAAACCTCCTCAGATAAGATAAGCCTGGCAGAAATCCCAAACTGCATCCCAAACTGGAGCTCTGCCCAGCCAACTGGGAGAGCTGGGAGCCCTCCAGGGATAATACCTTCCTCTCTGAGATACAGAGCAAGTGTCAGGAGGGGTGAGAAGAGCTCCCCAGCTGCAGAAGCAGCTGGGGAGGGAAAAGGGTGGGCCAGGAGGTAGCCACAGTCCAGGTCATAAATAGCTTATTACAGAGTAAAACAACCAATTGAGCAGACACTGCAACGTGTGAGACACCAGCACTGCATTTTCCATCATTACAGACAGGTAGCTGCGCTGCAGGTGTCTGTGGGTGGCCTTGAAGCCCAGTGCCAGGGAAAGTGCATCCACAGTGATGATGCAGGGCAGAGCTAACCATCATACTAACAAGGATGACGATCTGTATTTGGCATTCTGGTTTGAATCTTTCCACTGCTTCCTTTAGGCGGGCATAGTTAATAGTGAAATTATAGATCTTGGCTATCAGCTAATGTGCAATTTGCTAAATCTCAATCAGCAGCTGATGAGAACCCCACTGCCAGCCTGAAACTTGGCTCTCCACTCGTCAAGTGGCAGGGCTGTCTTAACAAGCCCATTCTAGTTGTCCTAAAACAGAGAGATTTGGAGGAGACATTTGGAGGTATAAGATAATTCAAAATGAAATAAATTAAAAGTAATTCAAAATTTAAAAGCCAAATAATATTTTAAATAATTGAAAATAAAATAAATTAATCTGACAATATGAACATGGCAAAGGAAGGAGTAAAGCTCCAAAGAATAAAGAATAGAATTAGAGAAATATATGGCTGCTTTTCCGTTCTCCAGCACGTTCACCTGGTGTTGTAGCAGTGTGGAAGAGAACTGAAGCTATGCTAGTCTCCCTCCCCAGAAGCAGCAGGGGAGATGGGTGCCTGTCCTACCCTCTCTGCTTGTGGGTAGCTGCACTGCCATTGCTTCCATCCATCCAGAGGTGGGCAAGGTCTGATATCCCATCTACAAGCAGAAAAGGAGGAGTTGTGGTCACATTGCTTTCCTACCGGGGGTGGCCAAGCACTTTTAGTTGTTTCAGAAACAGCATTATTTGTGCATAGGGAAAAGGAAAGGTTGCACTCTCAGAGCCTTTAGTGAAGTCGATGGATAGCTAGAAGCTTGTGCTAACACTGAAAGCAAAAATCCAGAATACATCAGCTTGTCAGATGTCACTCTGTGGCAAGGTTGGCTCTCTGCCTCCCTCCAGCTCTACTTAGGAAGAAGAGAGTATTTTGTGGGTTGCTCTGTCTCCTTTATGAAGGAAAGGGTTCCCGTGTATGGCCGCAGAGGAGTTATCATTCTGCTCTTCCTTCTCTCTCACAAGCACAAGAATAGATGTAGCAAGACATGTTGTGAAGTGAAGGGTATGAGTAGTAGGTCTCTTTTGTCACATACAAACAGCTTAGGTTAGCTATACTTCAGTTTGCCTTATGTAGGAGGAATTAACAGAGTTCCTGTGCATCCCCTGCCTCAGTCTGTTCCTGGGCTTTGCCAGTTTGTGTAACAAAACTTTCACGTTGGTTTGGGCTCAATTTCCTTAAGAATATTCTGGCCAAATCTGAAGGTTAGCTGAAAGTCACAAGGAAACAAGTAAATACACAACCAACAGAGCAATGGACTGGATGCCTCTGCTCATGATAGGATCTGCAATTTTATCTGGCTTGGCTGTTCAGGGAAAAGTGACAGTAATGTTTGAGAGTTACCGGCTCGGTACGCCAATATGCGGGCACCTTTGTTTTTCTGAGCTCTGTCTATAAAATAAAGTGAACCAAAACCCAGATATAAAAACTCATGGCAGTGCTGAACTATGCACAGTTTAATTAAAATGCCTAATTGGATTAGCAAACAATAATTTGGATTATTGGATTTGCCACACAATAGTTTTCAAATGCATGACGAATCCCGACAAGTGCAAATACTCCCTGTTAAGTGGGGCAGCAGTTGGAGTCCTCTTATTCCTCCTAATTCTTGGAAACATCTTTCTGAAACCTTCATTAAGAAAAAAAACACAAAAAAACAAATTGAAAAGGGGAGTAGGATGTTTCTCAGCAGCATTTTAACAAAACAAAAAAAGAATTTGACAAGAACTTTGCTCTAAGTTCATGATTATCAGTAGCATCTACTAATTTGTTATGCCTGACTTGTAGCTCACTTCAGCAGCTGATTTTTAGGGTATGCTAAGCATTTCTTCTTTGAAAATGCATGCTCATGTATACCTTGTCAAGTATCTAACCTGAGCAGCAACATCAAACATTTAAAATCATTAATCTTGGTCTGTGGTCATTGCTCTGACTCTGTTCAGAGCAGACTGCTGCTCGGAACAATCTTGCCTAAAAATTAAACAAGATATTGTGCTAATGCTTAATCTTGAGAATACCTGGGAGCCAAGGTGTCTGTATCAGAACCAGCAAACAAATAACATGGATTTAGCTAGATTAGTGGCTGCTGATCTTTACAGACCATAATCTTTCATATTTGACAAAAGGAAAACTGATTTAGATGTCTGACATTTTGCAAACATGGTTAAAATTTAAAGAATGGAAACACAGGGAGGAAATCTGGCACTTGTTAGAATACAAAACCCCAAAGCCAGTCGAATGTCTGATTCCTAAAGAAATGCCTAGGAATTGGAAATGCTGCAAACTGATTTGCACCATAGAAGCTTGCTGGAAATGTCACCAAAATATGATTCCCAGTAGTTATTTGTAGCCCTGGACAAGTATCATTGTTCCTGATCAGCAGTGTGAAAGTAACATAAAGTGAATATGTGGAATTCTGTCCAAAACAAACAGCTCGACATTATTTTCTCAGCTAGAGAGGAGTATTGTTTCTGTGAATACCATCTGTAATAGAAGTCTGAGCACAATATTTCAATAATAGCTTAAATAATCCTTGATCAAAGAGCAATGGGGTGGTATTAAAAGCCAGACTGATTAAATCTTCCTCAGAGAGGAATATGGAGTCCCAAGCCTCACCACTGCTCCAGATGAATTAACTGGAGGGACTGGTCGTTTCTTGTGCTCCTGGGGTACACAAACAGGGAGCGAGCGAGCAAGCAGGGTGAGAGCAGGGTAGGGTCATTGTCCCCAAACAAGGCTGCAGTGGCACCTGTGCCTCTGTTGGTGTAAAAGAATGGTGAAGGTTCCCCACAGAGAGGCACATTGCCCCCACGATGTCCCTGTGACTGTCAGCCTCCAGCAGTTTGAGGGTCCAAAGGCACAGCTTGAGCCTGAATTACCTTTGGCTGTCAGATTTGAAGAACCAATGCCCATCCTACCTCTCATGGGGATGCCTTTCTTCACCCACTTACTCAGTTGTTCAGCGCAGCTCACAGCAGTAAATTCTTTCCTGGCCCAAATGGTACCAAAGGAACGGGAAGAAAAATGTGGGGGTGACAGAGTTATCACCCACTGCCTGCTGCAACGTGCAAAATGAAAGGCAGTGTCTGGATAGATTTCTACCTGCAAGACACTGTGTATGAATAGATATATGCTGTAGTCACCCCTCTGCTGAGTGCTGCCAGATGCCCAAAGCCTTGCTGGCTGCCTTCCCAGGATAGGGAAAACAGTGACATGAAGTCTGAGTGCATGTGAAGAGTTGAAGACAGCAGAGAGGGCAATCCCTTCCATCTCACTGCAGCTCACTGAGGAGATGCCGCTTGCTTCCCTGTGAGAATCTCTGCCTCATGCACCTTACGCAAGTTACAGTCCAAAGCAGAGGAGTGTCCGTGGCTATGTGGTGACAGCAAAACAGAGCCACACAGCCCCATCACAAAATAAAACTCGCTAAGGAAAAGCAAGTTTGGATGCAATGTAATACCATTGAAGTACAGAAATTGGTTTCCTACCTTTAATGCTTATGTACCCTGTACCCAGAAACAGGAGATCAGAAAGGACATTCTGTATTCAGTCCTCGGTATTGCATGCTATCCCACTATCTGTCTTTGCACCTTGTTTAAGGTGGCTTCTGGTAAACTGAAGTTGTTTGCCATCTGCAAAATAAAGGGAAACAAGATGGGCAGTGAATATAGGTGCCAAGCACCAGTATGCTTAGGAAAAGGCACTCCCAAACCGAATCCTGCCCACCCAAGACCCAAGCCCTGCAATGCTTATCTTTGAACGTGTGCAGAGTAACAATCTGTAGTGTGTACATACAGATCCTGAGTTATTTGAGCAAGTCTGGCAGCACCACATCAGCCAGCTTAACCAAATAATCTACTTGTTCTTAGTGCTTTCCCTCATTAAAGCATTTTACAAGCCCTGCCTTAATTAAAGTTCACAGCAGTCCTGTGAGTTAGTAAAATGTCATTATCCCAATTTTACAGATGAAAAAATTGTGACAGAGAGGTGAAATCCTGTGCTTGAGGCCGCAGAAGGAGACAGTTTTAGAGGCAGGATTAGCCATTAGGAGCTCTTTGCTGTGTGCAACATAGCCAGCCTCTGAAGGCTCTGAACAGGCTTTCAGAGAGATGCTGAAAACACTGCTCACCCTTTAGGGCTCCCTTGCAGCCTCTCTGTGCTGGCTCTAAGGTGGCAAAGGAGACTGATCTGGGTGCTGACATCTCTTATCCCATACTAACTTTCCAGAACTGAGCCATGCCAGGTATGTGCCAAGGATGAGGAAATCAGCAATGTGACCTTGCTCGGGCTATTGTGGAGCCTGAGACAGCTGCCCTGTGAATAAAAAGGAGCTGCAAACAAGTTGCAGCAGCCTCTGAGTCTGGGCCAAGCCACAGCAGGTACTGTGTTGGAACCACCTTTGACCGCTGCTGGATTCGAGGGCGGCTCAGGACTTAATCCCCAAACCATGCTCCCTCACTGAGCCAAAAACATAATGGTGACCACAAACAAATCAAGGATGGTTAGCAAGCTGATGAAAACACTGATCTAAATGGCGTGCTGTTTTCAACCCATCTGGAGTAATGCAGGGTGCAAACTTCTACTCTGAGTCATGCAGCAGAGGCTTGAAGCTGGGTCTCCCCCCTTTTGAGCCACCACCCTAGCCAGAAGGCTCAGATGGATGCAGCTGACACTCCTACCCCTTCCATTTTCATGTAAATGTTCAAAAGGTTGAATTTTTCCTAGTAAGAAAGGAAACCCCCTTTCTACATGTTAAAAAAAATAAAATCACCACAAAGCAGGATCATCACCCACTACTCAGATGAACATAAAATATTTGGGTCAAAAGACATCTCAGGACATCTCTAGCCTCACCTCCTGCTCAAAGCAGGGTAGCTCTGAGATCAGACCAGGTTGCTCAGGGTTTTATTCAGTTGCATCTTGAAAATCTCCAAGTATGGAGATTGCACAACAACCCTAGGCAACCTGTTTGTTGTGGTCTAGACAGTTGTTCTGTCTTCTGATCCCACCCACAAGGGGGAATCAGGAAAAAGAAAGGAGACCTGTGGGTTGAAATGAAAACAGATTTAAAATTATAATAATAATAATAATGATGATGATCTAATATTGCCCCCAATGCTAATACAAGATACAAAGTTACACTCAGCTCCAGGCACCAGTCATGAGCTGTGCTCCTGTCAGTGAGGGCTGAGCACCAACACTGCGAGCACAGCAGCTCCAGGGGGGATCTCGGCAAGCGAAGGAGCAGCCTCAGGCGTGGAACGACTGGCGAGTCAGGTGGGACCCTCTCAGGAAGGCAGCCATGGTAGAAGCCCCCCTGGAATCTCACAACTTCTCAGTTTATGGTGAGGGTGACGTTTATGGTATGGAATACTTAGGTTGGCCAGCTTGGGTCAGCTGCCCTGGGCTTTGCTCTCCTGGCCCACTGCACCTGCATGGCTCAAAACCACCCTCAACCTCGGTCACTACAGAAACTGCATACCAGAGCACCTGATCTCTTTTGTTCTCACAGAACCGGACTCTGCAGTCTCTCAAAACTACAGTTTCTCTGAACAGAAAAGTGATTTTAGAATTCTGTCTGAGTAAATCCAGGATACTGTTCCAATGCCTAATTTTCCTCATGGTGATTTGTTTTTCCTTATATCCCAGTTGGAACCAGCTGGACTGTTGTACTAGAAAGAAGTGTGCCATTTTACCTGGTTGTGGCCACTCCCAGTAATTTTTTCCTTTGCTTGAATGTCTGCTTAAAAATAATGGGAAAAAGACTGCAGGAACTTTTCAGTATGGATTTTAGCACAGTAGCACACTGTCAACATCTCGTGCTGCAGGCTAATGATTACATCAGAAATCTGATAAGAACATATCTTTTTTTCATGGCAGAATGCAGCAGCTTTTTAAAGACTCAAGTGTTATTTCATTTTTTCCCCCTTGTTTTAATGAGACTCTGCTTTCAGATCATTGTAATGGAGCACAGATCAGAGATCTCTAAAGCTCTTAATTTTATATCATGTCTTATTACCCTAAGGCATAGGTATCATGATTATGATTTACTGCTGAAATGCACTGATTATATTCATGTTGCATCAGGATTATTAGTCACTTGTTACTTTCTAGAAATTCTTTTACAGAAACATAATACTCAAATTTTCTTGTGGAGTTCTTTCTATGCTTACTTTCCTGACTTGGGGGGCAGGGGGAAAAAAGGTGTAGTGCAGGATCTAAACCTCACCTGAATCTCTCCTGAGTAATTATACATACACCAAAGCCAGGAACTCACTACACCATGCAAGTGAAGGAGGAACGTGGGTCTCATTTGGCTTTGACTGTTGTAGCTAACTGTACCATAATTCTGTGTTGGAATAACCCTAAGATCAATCTGGTTATGCCTGTAACTGTGTATTGCATAACTGAAATACTCTGCTGTATTTACTTTGTCCCGTGTGCAAGAGTTACTGTTCAGGAGGCAGTGCTATGACTGGGTCCCAGGCTCCCAGTGTGCAGCTGAGCTGGCACAAAAGCTGCAGCCACAGCCACCTGTGGGAGGACCATCAGGTGTGCCACTTACCTGGGACATGAAATGCTGATGTTTGAAGAAATGCCAAAGGGAGAGAAAATCATTTGTTTAGTCCACTGATATTTTCCTTTGTCTGGTAAGCAAGAGAAAGATGGCATGGCATCTCCCAGAAATCAATGAAGATTTGGGTGTAACTGGTATGGGGAGGGGCAAAAGTGAGGACAGGCTATTCTGCCATTGGTATCTTCTGGGCAGGGTTAATAAAAGGATCATTCCCGTGGAATGAAATACAGAGGGACACTATGCTAAAGCTGGTGTGGTTCAGCCTTTAGACACTGCCGTTTGCTCATATATCTTGAGGTCTGTGGCCTCCTGCACCTCAGACATTGCCAAAGAGTGGCCACACTTACTGCTGATCGCTGAAACCCCAGTGTGAGTAATCCAAGACCTTGCTCTGCTTTCTCCTCCCCTTGAGTTCCTCACTGCTGTTGCTGTTGTTCCCTCCTCTCCCAGCTTTCACTTCATCTGTGCTGCATCAGTAGGAGAAAAATGTGCAGGGCAGCCAGCTCTGCCATGCCTGGAAAGGTGAAGTGAAGCAGAGAAGCCTGATCAAACCAACTGACTGATGTCCCTGAGTAGCAAAGGGGGTCAGAGTCCTAACCTGTAGCTCACTGGTTAGCCCAGAGAAGCTGCCATAACTGTCCTTGTTCCAGAGAATACTGATTTTTACTATTTTCACCGTTCCTTTTCCCCCTTTTTTGCTGTTTGCACTGTTCCTTCACCTTGATTAGAGTCAGAGAGACAAAGCTATGAGCTGGCTTAGGCACTGTTTGGACCATAGGTGCTGCAGCGATGCTGCCCAAGTTGCTGGGCTGATCGGAGAAGTAAATCTGCACTGAGGTCCCTGCTGCCAAGGCAGGCCGGGCAGCAGTATCCAGTCAGCGAGCTGAAGCCTAACTCAGGTTTGCTCAGGCGACCTGCAGTGGCTGCCGTGCAGACATGTGGTCTGTTTTGCTGGAAGCCAAAAAAAGGACAATTATTTATATCTCAGTCTTAAGTGTGGGACCAGACACTTTTATTCCTCTCCAAGATAAATAAGATAGAATTAGGAGGCTCTTGCTCTCATCCTCTCTTTCCTTTCCTCCTTCTCCAAAAGAAGGATTTTGGCTGTTTTTTATCATGTTTGTTTAGAGCAATCACATGATTTCAATGTGAAAGTGTCTGATGTGAAAAATACCTCTCTATACTCTGACAGAAGTTAACAATATCTCAGTAGGATGAAGTCCCTGCATTTGTTAGCACAGCATTGGTGTTTTGTGTTCAAAGTTTTATGGTGAGCCAGCCATATACACACTAGTATTTAACTGAAAATTAATACAGAAATTCTTACCTGCCTCTGTGTACATACCCCCTTTGAACAAAATGATCAAGGGGAACCCATGTCCTTTTAAAGGCAGGCAGTCGTTGTCTTGGACATCCTGGTAAATGAGACACACAATCCTATCATTTTGTTATCCTTCTAGAGTGAAGCGAAATCGAATTAAGTACTGAGAAGAGAAAGAATCAATAAAGTATTGTGGAGTTTCCCCTAAATTTAGCTGGGAGGATCTTATTTGTGCTAGAAGCTTCAGCCTGCTGCCCCTGGCATCTCACTCTGGAGCCCAAAATTCACTCAAACCACAGGAATAACATCACCGAAGCTCATAAATAGGGCAGGGCAGCTCACTGGTCAGGACCCAAAAGCCTGCAACCCTAAAGAATGGGAGCAGCTTGGAAGAATTGGGCTGCCAGTGCTCCTGATGATTTGTGTAGCCTCAAAAGAAGTGTTGATGCTGATTTTCCTCCCTCCTGTGTTGAGAATAGCTAGGAAGCAGCAGCAAGCACACTGGTGGCTGTCACCCTGCCACAGAGGAGCACAGGACTTTCCCCAAACATAGCTCCAAGTGAATTTTTGTTGTGATAGTATACATTGTGCCTGAGGACAGGTTTTCACTGCTAAGTGGGTCCTTGTGCTGTGAGCAGACTCCTTGAAGTCAGTGGGAGTCCACATAGAGTAATGTGTTACCCACCATGAGTAAATGCTTCACAACGTGTTTCACATAATATTCAAGGGCCCAAATCCAAAAAGCACATCTCCAGCTGCTAGAAATTGCATCAGAAGAGAAGTTTCCCTAGTTTCAATAGCATCACCTGCAAGGATGGAATTGCCCACATCCGTAAGATGGATCAGGGCCATGAAGCGTATTTCTTCTGGGGCAAGGATTGCATATCTGCATTTTGTATGCATAACTGGATATTCTGCCTGTGCTGAAATCACAATAACAGACCCAATCTCTTGAATCTGGAGGAAAGCTCACAAGCCTGCTTTCTTGCCCTGTTTCCATAGGCCAAATATCTGCTGTAGGAAAAATACACAAAACAAACAGCAAAACCCCATACCTTCTGCTTTGGGTATTTCTAGAAATATTTCAGTTTCCAAAGGGTTATTCCAGAAGCAATAATTAAGTGCACTCTCAATCCCTAAGATGTATACTGAAAGCAAGCAAATTATACAGTGGTATATCTGATTTGTCTCTCCACAAACATTTTTTTTTCAGTAAGCAAACACAGCAGGGTTTGAATCCTACCGCTATTTTATTAAAAGTATTATTTGGATTCTACATTATTTTTGTATCTGTGGTTGTCATGGACAGGAGTGGAAGGTCTTAAGGTTGCTTAAAGAAAAAGATTTAGGAAAAGTTGATTTTTATATAGATTTATAAAAACATGACTTAACAGAGTTTGATGGTTAGTTTCACTTTATTACTGTATGGAAGGGATGTGCAGGGGTTGGAATTGGATTGAAGTGATTTGCACAGGGATCAGAGGAAATTACTTATACAGGGATAGGGGAGATATTGAGTCAGGATTGGGTTGGAGTGATTTGCACAGGAATCAGGGAAGAGAATGAGGAAGGCCCTTCTGTTGAGCCACAAGGTTCAGAGTGAATCCCCTTGCTTTCTAAACTCCTTCTCAGAGAGGAGCATAGGGTTGGCTGAATCCATTCCTAGTCCCAGACTTGGTCAATGTTTTATGACTAAAGAGTTTAGGTGTAGAGGTTTCAGTGTAGTACCTTAACACTTATTTATGGGTCTGGTGTGATTTGGTATATCACCAAATTGAGGTTGATTGACACTATTATAACAAATCAAAAAATTGGATGATATGATTTTCTAGAAACAATCAATCATTAGTCAACAATTTGTTATAATCAACACAGAGGTTCAATTAAAAATTTAACAAAGTTTCTAAACTAAATTGCGTGCATACACACACACAGTTATAGAGGTTAACTTATGTTAAGATGTTAAATTTTAGTACCTAATGATTTTCTAACTGCACAAAAAGAAGTTGCAGTGAAAAATCCCTCCAATTGATCCATGAGATGGAATTATAATAAATTACTATAATTCAATCTTTTTACTGCAAAATGAGAAGTAGCAGACTACTCACTCTTTTCCATCAGATTCTCACAACTTCCTTTGTGAGACGTGGGGTAGCAGTCTGCTGTGATCCCAGAGAGCTACGAAGGGCTTCATTTCAGGATCAATATTTATAGGGTCATGAGAGGATTGACTTTGATCATTATTTTTCCATTGTGGTCACAATTCTTGTCAGGTCATCTTTGGCAACTTTCAGAGGGGGCTTGTGATCTGAGCAGGAGGGGTCTCAGGCGTGTTTCCTGGCCAGCAGAGTACCAGGTATGGTTAGGGAGTGCCTGATCACCCCAAATTGCTGCATTTGCACTAGAACTAGAAGGTACCCAATAGTTTCAACTCACTGCTCCTGTAGGCAAAGTCAGAAAAAGCCAGTTTGTCTCAACCTAACTGCACTTACTACTGAAACAAGAACAATGTTGGGCCCACCGCCCTTGACATTAAAACAAGAACCATGTTGGCTGGTGTTGACAACATAATGCAGCCCCGTGAACAGGCAGTCTGCACCACCACAGTGGTGAAATATTTTCAGTTGGGAAAGAAGATTTATGTAAGGAAGTGCTTATACCTGTAAATCCATAGTGCTAGGGCATGTAGGATATATTAGGTACTTTTGGTCATTGAAATCATAGATCCTCTTCCACAGTCTGAGGAAAGTGTGTGTGGGGAAACGGTTGCCAGCAGAAGTATCTGCCACAAAGCAACATCTCTAATACTAATATATTAGTAGTTCCAAACATAAAGTTTGAGAAAGGTGGTTTCTTTTTCTTCCCTTTCTCTGTCCCAAAATTGCCACCTATTTCATACCCATTCAAAGGTGGAAGGTATCAGCTGCCTTTGATCTTTAACAGGAAAACTCGGAAGCAAATAACAGGTTATAAAGGACATGTTTAATAGATACTTAATGTTCCTCCAAATAGGAGCAGCCTGCAGAAGCAGAAACGAGCAATGAACACATGCTCTAGATATTCCATCTTCCTGCAGTGGTGCATAATTTGCATTAATTATGTCTATAGCCATTACATCTGACACTAGCCTGGGCTTCTCTAAGCAAACGGGAGATGCCATAATTGTATCAAGAGTTTTGCTTTGTCTGCCAGAGAATTGGGCTTTCTGTCTGTGACCCTTTTATCAGGTGTTCAATAGACATTTTTTTCAAGGCTGATTTCATGGTGAAGGTTCTCTGTCTAATAAATTGTTAGCATTGCACAGAGAGTATTCTGCTGTCTTGAAGATATTTAAATGACGCTTGAAGTGCTGCGTTGCATTTTGATATGCAAGATTTGCAAGTTGTGGTTAGATATACATACCAAAAATAGCATTTCGAGAACGTTCAGCCAAATGGTTTGCTTTTAAGTTAAAATGTAGACAAAGAGCAAACCAACAAAAGTTCAGATGTAGTTGGAAAATTATTGCTTAAAAATAACTGAAAATTTTCACATACCTGCAATGTGAGATGAAGAAAAATATTGATGTGATTTTGCTCTGAGTCTTTGTTAGCAGTTCTTTGAATTTTTTGGTTCTCCCCATGGATAACTGAAGTCCTGCAAGACAGCTGCCTTGTTATACTGGAGAGTGTCCTGCAACACCCTGTCTGCACTAGCCTGCAATACAGAACTGCTTGGGACTTTATGTCCTGAGGCAAAACAAGTGTAACAATAATTTTTTGCTTCACTTTATGTTTTATTAAAAAATATGGAATGTTATATATGTGTACAATGTATTATACAATTACATATGCTACCTATAATATATATAGTATATTCTATATATAAAAAAACACATGGACAATTGAGTCCACTGTCTGCAGACCTTCTAAAAGGGGAGACTGCTCTGACACACAGAAACTTCAGGAATCCTCTGTTTTTCAGGAATCTATTCTCTAAACATTTGAGTGACTTTCCACAATGATTCTCAGGCTAAAATTGAGTAAAATGTAACCATTTTACTACCACCCAGAATAGCATAATTACTCCCCATCAATTTTCTATACTCATGAATATATATGCACTACTACTTTCTTCAGAATATAGGAGAAATGTGAGAAAACTAACTTTTGTCTTCAGAATACATTATATATTTCACTTACAGGTATCCATGAAGACAGATTTCTTTTTTTCCCCAGATTCTACCAACAACATGAATTGATTCACTGCACTGTTCAGAGAAAAGGTGCTTGGCACAGCTGCAAAGCGGGTCTGTCTAATAATAATGCATACATAGGTAATGCATATGTGCGTATATACACACAATAAAGTACCATTGCTTGGAAAAGCTATTGGAGGCATATTCATAATTTTGCCTGGGCCTACCAAACCCAGCACTGAGAAGAGCTGCCAGAGATGTCGGAACATGAAAAAGAGAGAGTCCCACCGAGAATAACAAAACCACCCACGGCACTATCTACCAATTAGTTCTCATTGCTTATGCATACTAAAGAGGACTTGACAATCCTACATGTGGTTGTACCTGTCAGCATCAAAGTAGGTCCAAGCTGATGGTTTGAAGAAGAATATATGGCTTATGCTTTTTATTTCCTCCCATCCGCCAGGTTTCTCCTCGGCTCTCCACCCCCAGAAGACATTTGCTAGTGTGGGAGAAACTTGTGCTACCGTTGCAGCAATTGAAGAACTGGCTATCGCCAGTCCCAGCAGGAGCAGGCGTTGTTTACCCGACTGGCCGACCGACCAGCCGGGACACGCAGCGCATTTTCAGCGCTGCTGCTGGTGTTAGGACAGGCAGAAGAGTGTATACATAGCACCATCAGTGCTGACTGCATCACTTGTTTGAAAATGAGCCTGCAAAATTTATTAGATGGAGCCATCTGCTTCTCAGCCATTCTCCTACACTACCTCTGACAGTGACTGACAGGAGAGAAACAATGAATTTACAGCAGTGGGTGAGAATCAATTGCATTTCTGATCCCTCTGTCAGAGCTGCTGGAGCCCTTACAGTGCAACCTGGAGTATCTGGTAACACATCTCTTTGGAACTTTTAGGGTGTAGAGTAAGTTATTCATGGTCACTTTTACTTTGCTGCTTGCTAGAGCCAATGAGGAAGAGCCTGCAAAGGAGTTAAGTGTTTGCAATGGTTATTGTTAATCGAGCTAATGAAGGGTAAGCTTCACCAGTAACAGCCCCATGGTTTTCTTTTGTTTTTAAAAGGAACCAGTTCAAAGGTCATTTGGATCTTATTGAGATATAGCTGCTGATTTCAATAGGTTTTGAATATGGCTGTGAGTGTATGTTCTTTGAATAAGGAGATATCATTAACTGATTCCAGTCTGGAACATGCAGATTTTGTCATAAATACACAATCTCCATGGCAAAATGACTTCAGGTTGTAAATACTTGTTTTGGCTCTGTTTATTCCACTACTAAATAAAACTGAAAACATTGTGGTTTTTTTCTGACATTTACCTGATGTGAAAATCGTGTGCAAAAAATTATAAAGTTTTGTCAAAACAAGAGAAGAAATCATTTTGATTCACTCGTATTGCAGAAGAAATGTATTAGTTATGCTCCTTCCACTCCAGATCTAAAATGAAACCATATGTTCCAAACCTTGGCCACTTTTCAAACTAACCTGGTTGATCAAATAAACAGTAATATTTCTGCCTGCAAATATCAGATGACAAAGATACAGGCTCTGTTGAAGTTTATCAGTGATTTAAGGCAGCAGCATAGCTGATTTGTTTTAGCTACTGTAACAGATGAAAGAAACAGGTGAAAGAAGTTGCTGCCATTTCTGAAAGCTGATTCACATGTCCTTAGGAGTTAGTTGGTTACCTGCTGTGTGTGCTGTGTATGTTCTTGGTAGGTGTTTATGGAGGAAGCTGTTCATGAGCAAAGAGAAGCTCTGACAGCACCTCAGCAGAGAGAGGAGCCCTGGGGCTGGCTGCCACGTGAGGCTCATGTTGAATGCAGGCACTTACCCTTGCTGTGCTCGCATGCTTGGTGATGCACTTAAGATCTGCTAGATTGGATCTACTTCTCTCATTAGCCTGCCTGCCCTTGCCAAGGGCCTGTCTTCATTCTGGGCTGGCTGCACTGCCTGGGCTTCCTCTTCTCCTGGCAAGCAGCACCCCACAGACATCTTGCTGGCCAAGCAGCCATGGGTGGCTGGCTCTCCGGGGTTCAAAAGTACTGAGGCAGTGAAATCTAACTCCCTCTTGAGCAGGGTAGATCCTTTTGCAGGGCTCGTGGGCTCTATCTCCCTGAAGGTTGCTGGTACTGCTGGCATGGCCTCCTACTCACAGCCGTGCTCACCACGGGCTGGAAAACAGCAAGTGTTGGTAGGCCAAAGCCGGGCAGCATCCCGTCTGTGTTGGCTGCCACCACCACTGATGCAGGGCTGCCCATATGACCAGCACTGGCCTTCTCAGGGACTCGTTTCACATGTCACTGTGGGATCAGCTGCTCTTCTCTATTTTAGGATCCTCTGTGTGCAGCAGCTATGCTCACTCTCGTTTAAGAGGGCCCAAGCTGAAGGCATGGCCAGCATCTGGGTTGACTTGGTGACCTGTGCTGGAGCTGCAGGGTGCCAGAGGAGTCAGCGTGCCAACAGGGAAGCTTGCAAAGTAGCCCAATGAAAACATGTAGGATAGGGTGTGCCTTAAGCCATGCCCATCTCGGGGCAGACTGCCAGGAACCACTGCTCTCTTAAAAATTTGCAAGTCTTAACTCCCCTCTGGAGGTGGATGCTTCAAATCATAGTATTTTTCTCCCTTTGGTATTTTTGAAGTGTTTTGGTGTTACGAATATATCAGTAGCCTTCTCATGCAGCCAGGTGGCAGAAGGCTGTTCCCTGCTCAAGACAACTTAAGTCAGTGTCTCCCACCTCCCCAGGCTGTAACACATGAAGAGATGGGACTGAGGGCACTCACGCTTCTCCCAGGGAAGCTGTCCCTCATTTCATGGCATTGCAAAACACCAAGTGGAAGAGAGAAAGAGATCACGGGTGACCCAGGGACAGTGCAGTCACAGCTTTCCTCTGAGGACAGGGGATGGGCTGTGCTCCAAGCCTTTCCCCTGGAGCATATCTCAGATCCTGCCTCCCCATGCACAAACTCACCAACTGTAACCATGGCTTTACAGAGGCAAGTTCATTCTTGCACTCTTTCTTGCCCTTGATAAACATTTATTTATCTCATGCAAAGGGGAGCAGCATAAATAGGGGACTTGCCTTCCTGGAGAAAGGCAGTCACGTACACCCGTCTGTTGCGGCACATTCCTGGGCAGGAGTTTGCCATTGCCCTTGAATCGGGCTCTGCTGTGGGACAGGCAGAGGAGCACCCGGCCTGCGACTCCCTGGTGAAGAGAGATGGGAGATAAGAGACCAGCCACCACATTGCTCAGCGTTGTCAAGGCAGGAGCATGTCAGGGCATGCTGAGAACCAGAACATGAAAAATGCGAGTTTAAGAAATACTGACATATTCAAAATGAAGCTGCTTCATCAATTTTGGGGAAAAAGAAAGCTACAGAAAGAGTTTATCTATTGTTTGTGAGTAGTTTGTGGTATCAGGAAGTACAAAGAAGATACAGTGAAACCAAGAGGTATTTGCACATTGTTAGATTAGGTCACCAGAGAAAGCAAGAAAGAAACATAATGTACTGAGCAATGCAAACAGGAGGTGATTATATTCCCAAGCCTACAAGACACAAACGACCGATTTATAAAAGAAAGGGGAGAAAAATGTCATGTTATCTGTTGGAATTCCTGCAACATCATGAAAGTGATTTGCAGAAATACCCACAATTCACTAAGAACTTGTGTCTCATCCCATCCATAGCAGGAGAAAGCTGGCATGTGCAGAGCTTCTTGTTGAAAGCACTGAGCGCATCCTCCTCCTTTTCCTGCCTAGCCCAGTGGCATAACAAAGCACTTTTAGCTTGCACTGAAATCAAGAGTTGAGGTCATTTAACATCCACATGAACTGTTTTGCATCTTGCAAAATTAGGTACTACGGGCTGCTTCTTTTTTTCACCCATGCTGTGCAGGGCACCTGCTACTCTTACATGAGAGCAAGTGCTAGAAAGCAGAGGCTGAAGTATTTTCTGTTATTTTCCGGAGAAGTTCAGCTCTAGCTCCAGCAATCTGTGTTTTCTTTTTATAACAGCACCTCTCCCTGTGGTATCTTAGCACTTGCTAAGATGTAATCTCAGTGAGTAAATACATGTCCACTCCTCTGACTTGCCTAGGTTGGATTTGTCCTTTAATTCCATGTTCTGGTGGGATCTCTTATGTAACAGATTTTTTTTTTTAATTCATTAAACTAAGGTTATAATTCTGTGGTATGGAGAATTAGGCAAACATTTCATATCATGGAACTACAGCCTGTGGGTGTGATGGGCTTTGGGCCAGGATCTCTGAACAGTTTTTTTGTCATTTTGAGGAATTAGGAAATAAGACAGATCACACAGAGATGAGAAATAGTAAATGTGTTTCATTAAAATTTATTTTCTCAAGATGCTTTCAACAAAAATATTGAATATTGAAAATGTCATTACACTTCTTTCAGCATTGCAAATGTAGGCCAGCAGGCCTGTTTTAAAAGAGTAAGGGGGAGAAATAGAAACAAAAGTAGATAAAAAGCCTCCAAAAATCCCAAATGTGTATTTATTTCTTGGGCAAACAATAAGTTTAACACACACATTGATGGAGATGATTTCCTAGAAAAAACCCACCAGTTTCCATTCAGAAAAAGAGCTTTACATGTGCTGTTTTGAATAGCTACATGAGGGATATATGCATAGTGTCGTTTTGATGTCTTGTGTTGAGGTGGATCACCAAGGAGCGATGAAAACCACCTGTGAGCAAGCTAGTGAGCTGCTCGCTCTTATTCTTCACAGAAATGCTCATTAGTCTGACTGAGAAGGTTAATACATGTAAGATAGTGTCCTCTTTCTGTAGCTCTGGGCAGCACCTGCAAAGTCTGAATGGGAGGAGTTCCCCATTCAAAGAGGGGGACCCCACAAATCCCTGGTATGATGATGTCTTCCAGCACCCTTATTTTATCTTTATTCTTTTGCCCTGTGCACAAAGGATGAAGTTTGCACAAATCAGACAATTCCACTTGCAGAAACACTGCTCTGACCAGCCCTGTAACTAGAAAAGCTAAATCTTTGACGAAGGGTGGAGAGGCTCTGTGGCTTTCATATCCTACATGGCTTGGAGACCAACCATCCTGCTCAGCTGGGATGGGGTAGAACTAGGACTGATAGAGCACTTGGCATAGGGAGCTGGCATCAGCTCCCAGATCTAGCCAAGCCAAATGGGCACATGAACAGAACCACAGAATCCTAGGGGTTGGAAGGGACCTCGAAAGATCATCTAGTCCAACAGATTCTGAGTGGTGTGAAGCAGAGCCGACACTGCCTTTCAAGGGGGAGAGAGGTGATTAATTAACTGCCCAGGCAGCGTTGTTTTCTTCTGCAAAGCAGCCTCTCCTTTGGAGCTGGGAGACACACTGCTGACAGTGCTTAATCACTCATTCAGGGTGCCAAGGTACAGCCTCACCTCAGCCCTGGGATGACAATTAGGGCTTGGAGGGTAATGCCAGATTTCTGCACTGTTGTCCTAGCTCCAGCAGGTCTGCTGTGGGGCCACAAGCTGGTCACTTCTTGTCTTTCTGCCTTCATTTGCCCACTTGATGGGCTTTGTGTATTATTTAAAAAATTCAATTGTGCTTTGCATATGCAACATGTGATTTAAACATCACTGTGGCTGTGCACATTCAGTAGAATACCAGGAGTGGTTGTATTACAACAGGTGAGCTGTTTTGGCAGCCCCAGTTTCACAGATGCATCAGGTTGCAAACAGCATTTAATGTGATTTCAAATAAAGCATCTGAAAACGTTACAAGCTCTTCCATTTGTTCGGATTAGCATAAGCTCTTCCTCCCCTCATCTCGTTTCCCACATGTTTAAACTATAAATACAGCTGAATTTAAATGTAATCCTCGTGTCTTTACCAACTCATCTCCACTGACAAAAGCACATCATTAAGAAATAGTAGTGTAAGGGGGGACTAGCCCCCTGTTTCTGAATGTGATAAAAGCAAGCATGTCCAAAACTGTGCTAGTGATTTAAATTTATCCCCTAAGTACAATAAAATTGGTATCACAGAGTGTGCTGATACAAAAAAAAATCTAGGTTCAGTTTCACCAAAGCATATCTGTAATTTTGGAATGCCTTCCTCAGTTCATAAGCACCCATTACGTGTAAGCTGACCCAGCCTCTGCAGGAAACGTGCAGCTTAATCTATTATTGATTGTTTTACCATCTTCAAAAGCAGCTGGAGTGTACCTTGGGGCAGAAATGGAGAAGCTGAATGTGCAGTGCATACCTTGGGGAGCTGCCAATGCCAGTTTCACCTGTGAAGTAACAAGGGGTTGATCCAAGCCCCAGTGCACCTGGGAGAGGAGGGTGGTCATAACCCCATGCCCCAGTTCAGTAGCAGTCTGCAGTCAAACAGCATGTGTTTGTCTTGAGGCTGGGTTTTTTCTGGGGGGTTGGTACAAGATGAGCTTCTGCAAGAGCCATTGCTTTTAGCCTACGAAGTGTCTAGGACCTGAAGCAACTCAGCACTGGGAAGTTGTAGAGAGAGCCCTGAAAAACAGTCCAGCTTTGGCTTGCCTGTGCCCAGCCAAGGCTGGGACGTGGGAACTACAGCCAAAGGTACCATCAAGCAGACACAAAAGTGATTTACAGACTGAGTGACTTCAGTGGGGGAAACTAAAAATCCCTTTTCAGGAAGACTTCTTACCAGAAGGAAGTGCCAAAATCTTTAGAAAAACTCTTTTTTACTAGAATTTGGATACTCAGATTCCCCTCAGTTTCTGCCTGCCCTACCTTGCAGAAAGTAGTGACTGCTGTAAGAGATGGTCACTGGAAGCACAGAAACGCATAGCTTGGTCACAACCAGATGTCTCAATAAGAGCAGAGAGAAGCAAGGCACCAGGGGTGGCCTGGTGCAGCTCTTGTTCTGTGGCAAGAGGGACTACGCAAGAGGAAATGTACAGAGAAACCTGTGGCACATATACATCATCAGAGATGTCAGAGTAGCCGTACTGAGTCAGACTATTTGTCCATTTGGCCCAGTGTTGAGCCTCTGGCCACGGTCATAGCGGACATGTAAGCAAGAGTACAAGAACAGGTTAGGCGTGTTTTCCCAGAATATTTTTCCAGCATTCAAAAATTAGCAGCTTCTGATCCAGAAGGGTTATTCTGGCACGTAAAAGCCTGCAGTGGATGTTTGTGAGTTCACCCAGTTGCTTTTGATCCAGTGCAAATGTTCTGCCCTGTCTCTGCTAAGAACTGTTTCCTTTCACTGGTTCTGACCCAGCCACACTCTGGTGTCACTGGGTCCTGGTGGGGTGTCAAGCTTATGTGGGAAAACCAGCAGTCATTCCCTACCCACCTTTCCATGCCACTTGGTGGACCTCTGGCTGATCCATCCTTGGAGACATCCTTTCCTGGGGTGGAGAGACCCAGCCTCTGTAGCTGCTCTTGGTGTAAATCCCATTCCACACTTTTGAAGACCCTTGTTACCCACCTTTGAGTCTTTTCTCACCCTGTCTTATTTGTGTTGAAGACAGATGTGCCTTCTGTCGAGCGATACTACAGTTACGAAGTGCCAGCACTATCTGTAGCTGCAAGACCAGCCTTTGCACCCGGCATTAGTCAGTGCAGACCTGCTCTGCTCCCTCTACCCCACTTCTCCTCCTCCTCTCCCCCAGCTGCTCTTCTTTACCTGGGGCTGGGCAGGGGTTGCTGCACCTGTATTCTGCTTCCTGTCACTGCTTGTGATGATGCCCATAGCCTCTGCAGCTGAGGACCAGAGCACATCTGGGCTGCAGGGCACTCGTCAGCTCCCCAGAAGGAGTGAGTGCCCTGGGTAATCCCAGCTGGGGTTGAAGCTTGTGCCACCACATCTCCTCCTGGGAGGGGGTTGCCCTCAGGAGCAGGTCCCTTCCCTGCAAAATTGGGTAAGCTGGGGAAGGGGACAACTTGGGGACAGAGGTGTGTGAAAGCAAAAGTGTTCTCCCTGCGACCACCTGCCCCTTTTTCAAAAGTTTAGTACTTGATGGCATAGTAGTGGTCTTCTTTTTTTCCCCAGCATGTCAGTCCTGTGAGATGAATGTCACCCTTCTCACGTTGTCCAGGTTCACAGGCATAACCCTTGCTCTTGCAAACTGCCAGACTTACTGCTGTGCCACACTTGCAAGCTACAGATGGTTTTCTGGCTCTGTCCCACATCATTCCCCCCAGTGCTTTTCCAACATTGCTGCTTTACAAACACCTCCAACCCCATCAAACAGCGACACATGTTTCTGCATTTCTTCCGGGTGTATTAGCTGGTGTTGTCCAGGTTGGATTTTATTACTATATCCTCCAGATAAAGCTACTGCCTGCATGATTGAGTCTTTGCCTCCTACTATGAGATTAGCTTCAAATTTAATTTGGGAGCTGTTCATCGTCTCTTGGTACATACCATTAACAACAATAAAAGTAGAATTTAACAACTGAGATTCCCTGCACCCTTCAGGTACCTGTCCTTATTTCAGTATATAGTTGTTGATCGTTTGGTTTTATCTATTTACAGTCCTTCAAGTAGAGTTTGGTATACAGAGCAGCTCTCTGACATGCTATTAATCACGTTCTTTGGAACGACTGTAGAAAAGATATCAGGCTGCAAGCCAGTACTTTTGGGATCATGTTAACGGTTTGCTGTTGTATTTCAATCACTTGTGCTGTGCAAAATAACCCAAGATGTCCCTCCCCCCGGGTATTAAGTAAAATTACAGCCCCTGTGATAAAGGAAGATTCTGACAAGCGTTAATCTGCAGGGAGCAGTTTGGTGGGAAATAAAGGGCAAGAGCTTTGCCAAACAGCCTTTTCTTGTGCAAGGGGTGCTTTACATAGGTGTATGCACATTTTGGGAGGAACCCTGTTTCCCCGGCGTTCTCTCTGCTCTAGGTTGTCCTGCTCTGACAGGGGGGTTGGACTAGATGATCTTTTGGGGTCCCTTCCAACTCCTAACATTCTGTGTCTGTGTCTCCTTGCTACAAATATCAGAGTGCGTTCAGGTGAGTTTCAGTATCCAGAGCTTTCACTTTATGCAGGTTTAGAAAATCCTTAATTAAACAACAGAAGGCATATTATCCTGTCTCTTTTCATCAGCTTGGTATCCATCAGCTACAGCTGGCACAAACCAATTATCCCTGTGGCAACCACATCTTTTGACAGCTCTTAACACAGACCGCTTTCAACTTGTAGTCACCCTACGCTATTTTTGTGCTCTTGCAGATGATTGAAGGCTGTGCTGAGCACCTCCTTGTCTTTAGGGAAGAGTGGCTGGCCTTGTGATGGCAGTCAGGAGAGGGTCTTCAAGACTGCTCTTCACCAGAAGTATCAGCAGCTGGTAGCAGCAGTGCAGCAGCCCACAGAGCAGCATGGGAGAAGTTGGGTGTCCTCATACTCGGGAAGGAGGATGTTTCCATCAGGTTGAAGCTGATGCTTCAGCTTCCTTGTGGTGGCTGTCATTCCCTGCAGCCCAGCGCTGCCAAGGTTGGTGATGGATACCCTGAGATAAGCCAATATGATGGGGCAGCCCTTCTGTTATACAGTAGGAGTATGATGTATGTCCCACCATGCAGGCTCTGGGGGACAGGATATTTTCTCAGGCTGCCTATAGAATCATAGAATCATCAAGGTTGGAAGAGACCTTCAAGATCATCCAGTCCAACCGCCTACCTACATCACCACTAAACCATATCACCCAGAGCCACATCCAGACACATCCTGAACACTTCTAGGGACGGTCACTCCATCACTGCCCTGGGCAACCTATTCCAATACCCAATCACCCTTACAGTGAAGAAATTTTTCCTAATGTCCAATCTGAATCTGCCCTGCTGCAATTTAAAGCCATTTTCTCTTGTCCTTTCACGACGGGCACAGCAGAAGAGACCAGCCCCTGCCTCACTACAACCTCCTTTCAGGGACTTGTAGAGAGCAATGAGGTCCCTCCTGAGCCTCATCTTCTCCAGACTGAACAACCCCAGCTCCATCAGCTGTTCCCCATAAGACATGTTTTCTAGTCCCTTCACCAGCTTCGTTGCCCTTCTCTGGACATTGCTCCAGCACCTCGATGTCTTTTTTGAAGTGAGGGGCCCAAAACTGAACACAGTAATCACCTGTGGGCTGTGGAGCACTATGCAAGGCAACAGAAACATGTTGCAATGTTTGAGAGGAGGGGAAAAAATAAAATACTGGGAGGTCTTTTAAGGCACCATGTCAGTTCATGGCTAATTAGAGGGCATGAGGCAGTTCCTGGGCTAGTGACCAGACTGGCTCTGCTTCATGGCTGCTCTGCAGCTGACAACAAGCCATAGATGTCTGGGAGCTCAGGCACTGGGCTGGGCATCTCGACCCCACGTGACGACAAAGCTGGCCAGCAGCTTGTCAGTCACTTCCCATGCGGAGATGGTCTCCCAGGTCAAAGGGAGATTTAGCATTTTTCGTTGTTTTGTTGATTTAGCATTTTTCGTTGTTGTCACTTACACTTCTCCAAGACCCTCAGCCAAAAACTATTGACTTAAATGGGCTTTGCACTGGGTTTCCAGTTTGTTGGAATGAGGCACAGATGAAATGGTCCCAAATGTCCTCATTTATAAAATTATTACTTATTTTCCCTCTACACTTAATTCTACGATCTAACAGAAATATGAAGCATGTAGTAGGATATAGTCATAATCTTTAGGACAAAGATTTCTATTTTTCTTTGCAACATCTTCCCAGAGATTTTTAGTACATATCTGCTCTAATGGAAATCAATGAGCATTTTAGAAGTGAGGTCAGGGAAGGTCCAGAGCAGAGTACCTCAACACTTTTTGTTTGCCTCAATAAGCTACAGCTTGGGACGGCAAACCTTGGCTTAAGTTTGCATGTTTTTCTCCCTTTTTCTAATGGAAACTTTTGTTGGCATAATTTCTGGATAAATCTTCAATATACAGGATTTTAAAGAATCAGTATAGAGATTGTCAAAGAGTCAAGATTTTGATTTCCCACACACACAGAGGTTGTTTTTACTTTGGGAATGAGAAACAGAATACCAAGTACCAGACTGAGGAATAAGAGAACAATTTTACTACCAAATGTAGAACATTCACAGAATCACAGAATCACAGAATTCTAGGGGTTGGAAGGGACCTCGAAAGATCATCTAGTCCAACCCCCCTGCCAGAGCACTCTCAAATTCCTGGAGTTTACATTTAAAAGGAGATGTCTAAGAACTTGAGGTTGATATTTTATTTGTTGCACTTCAGGGTGCTTTCTAAAAAGGACTTTTAGGGAAATTTTTTACTAAGTACCTTCACATGTATTTAACTGGATTGACTTTTTAAAAATTGTCTGTTCAGTAAAAAGCTAACATCTTGTAAAATTCTGTATGAAAATTGTATGGATTTTTGAAAAGTCTGAAGATACCATCAGATGTTTGGATGCCTCTTTAACACACTGGTAATTTCGGCTTTATAATTTTAGCCACTGGAGGGCTCCCCAATTTTTTAATTAATTTAATAGGACGTGTAGTATGAAAGAATGGAGGAAGGAGCTAAAGCAGAGTGGTCCTAGTCACTACCAAAATCTCTACAGATACTAAATTTCATGCAAGTTCCAGGTATTCTTCTGTGTATTCCTCAACCAAAATAGTGGAAGAAAACACTTTTAGTATTTCTGGTAGAATAAATATTCCACTTGCCAACCAGCAAGACTGGGTGTAACTGGCTAGCTAGATATGCATAAAAATACAAGAAAATTAAAGTTTCAGGACTTGATGGCACAGTCAGGCAAATTCCCCACAAGTTTTACTCTAATATATCAGTCATTAACTTTAATATATATTTTTTTTGTGTGGATGGTTTATATTATCATTGCAGCCTCCCATACTCCCCACCTGCCAACTCAACCCTATGCCATTTCACTGATGTGTTCCTCAGAAACAACTGGCCAGAGAAACTGCCTTCTTTTTTGTTTTTGTTTTTTTTGTTTATTTTATTTTATTAATTATCTATGTTTTCTATCCTGAAGATGGTTGCTCATGGCCAGATTAGGTTGCAGCACAGAACTGTCTACTCCTGCATCCTACTCTGGCTGTTGCACTCTGAGCACTGAGCTAACCATCTTCCAAGACCCTACTCTTCGCTCAAAGAGTTGTTTTCCTTTAAATGGAAGAAAGTAAGGAGAGCAAAGAGAAGAGAGGAGACATCCCAAGATGAAATTGTATTAAGAGTGCTCGGTGAACCAAGAACATCCTGCTTTTCCAGAAGTGGAGATGTCCCAGACTGTCTATATGTACTGTCATATAAACAACATCTGCTTTGTTGGTATATGGGTGACTATAGAGGCATCACCACCACCCTGTTTCACCCCTCTGAATGCATAGTCCACTCAAGAAACTAACTGAAAATTTGGCTCCAGCTCCACAGCCCTATGCCACAGAAAAGACAGGATCTCCTTAAATAATAGTGCTTACCCATACCTGCTGTGGCCAAGGGACTTGATGGTTGCCCTACCATATCCATGCCCAATCTTGTCAGAGACCTGGTGGTGTGCCTCTTCCAGAGCTCACTGCACTTGTGTTCCTTACAGAAGGAGAACCCAACAAGCCTTTGCAATGAAACATTTACTTATGAATACAGGAGGACAAATCATGATTATGCCTGACCCACTGGCAACTGCTTTGTCAGAGCTGGGCTTGAACTACTTTTATACCTAACGTTGCAAATCTCTCCATCCTACTGACCAACCAGCTGCCTTGCCAGCACCATCCTGATCAGGCACAGACCCAGCTGTCCGGTACGGTTAGGCTGATGCAGCTATGCAGATGTTGGTATGGACTGCAGAAAGCAATGTAAATGGGGAAAAAGCTAAATTGTGTGGCTCAGACTTGCAAATCAAGGCACAGAGAATGCAAACACCCATCAATGTGGATATGTTCAGTGCATCCTTAGGACAGGAGAAACACGTTTCCCTCAGCTCTTGTCTTTCATACTACTTTTGTGCAAGGCCACCCGTACCTCACCACAGTGAGCAGTAGTTATAGATTCCTTAGCAGAGAGGCATATTTGCTGCTAATAAAATATTAACCCAGATGAAGGGCTGGTAAAATATTTAAATATCAGACATTCTTCTATTCTTCAGCTTCCCCCTTGGCACAAATCACTGCTATGATTTGGAATCTGATCAAGCATGTTTCATAGGTACAAAGAAGCTAATTTATAAAGAAGGATTAATACCTCTACAAGACCAGGCTGGTTGGAATTTCTTTTTCCCCTTTTCATGCTGCAAGGCTCTCGAACTTTTTTCCACATAGCACTTTTGTGGAGAGTTTTTTCACCAACATGACTTACAGCCTTTTGAGGCCAGGTATTTTAATTCAGAGGCCTGGGGGCTGAAAATTCCTATTTATCCGCAAAGCAAGTATTACTTTGCCCTTGGCATTATGAACATCTTTGCAGTAACCATTCAATATATCTTGATCTTGACCCATATAAGGGCACGCAGTCACAGTGAGCCTTGGGACCAAAAGAGATAGCAAGGAAAGATGGCAAATCATGCCAAACGTAGAGTGGAAACCTAGAGGAGGTGCAAATGGAGTTCCCTTAGGACATGGGAAGTGAACAGAAACAAGGGGAGCACGTGGTGACCTTTACCTCATGTAGTGAAGGTACACGTAACGTGGCAATGAAGGCCAAACTTCAATTACAGGTGGTGTGGAACAGCATTGTTTTTTGTTTTAAAGGGGCTGCCCCATCATTGTGATGGAAGCCCCTTTGCACTCTGAGAAACTGTGAACTACCATTTCCCATGCATCTTTCTCCCACCTTTTCTGAGTGTGAAGACTTCTGTCCCATGTCTGTCACTTCTCCATCAAGAATCCTCATAAATTTTGTATGTCGTCACCGATGGATGGCATCAGTACACTGAGAAAACACAATTGCAATTTTACCAGGGGAGTTCTGCAATGTGGGACTAGAGTTTGAGACTGATTCCTTCCCCTTACCCAGTCTATCTCCTTCCTCAAATTACTATTTCTTACTTCAAACAGGAGCTAGCTGACTTCAGAGCAAAGCCGTGTTGAGCCTGTTGAGTTCACCTACAGAAACACAGCCCATGTGCTGCAGACTTCTTGATCTAAATAACCAGAGGCAGATGGTGGGAAAAGGGATGCAATAGTATAACTGCTTTGGGAGGGGAAATGTCCTTAAAACTGTGAGAGGCAATTTGCTAGACCAAGCTGTGGAAGTCACTATGGGTCTTGATCTATCGGTTGGATAACCCTCCCCCTGCACACACTCACACCCCTTGCCCAAGCTGCAATGCTTCCTCCTGGGACCCCTGCCACTCACCCCAGCTCTGTAGGGACCTCCTTCTGCCCCACACCTCAAGCACAGAGGTGGAAGTTGCTGTACTTGCCTCATCTTGGCACTGCTGATTGATATTCCTGTCTTCCCCCCCTTGAAACTGGCAGGAGCCAACTTAGATGGCACTGAAACACCAAAGTCATGTAGCAATGCTTTATGCAAAAGCTGTTTCTTTTTTGCTGTAGGCAAATCTGGGTCTTTTGTTGCTTTTGGGAGGAAAGATGCCCTTCTAGTTCACTCTGGAAGCAGACCCACTTGGCACCAAATAAGTGATATCAAAGTAACTATAGTCTGAAAGGGGAACTTTTCACCTCACCCAGTGCCAACCGCCTGCCCAACTGGCCCTGGTGCCCTGGGACAAGCCCTGTGCACCACTGTGTTTCTTTTTTCAGTCATCAGTGTAGCAGAGCCACGAACACACATGCCCAGAGAAGCATCTTCTGGACACATGTGTTGATCATTAGTTAAGTAAATTAATTTAAACAACAAATTGGCATTAGAGCTGTCATGGAACTTTAATATCACTAAATGTTCAATTATTTGCTAGGAAAGCTTTGAAGTGGTGTTTTTAAATTCAGCTCTCCAGCTGCTATCAGCAAGCTGCAGAATAGGACATTTGCATACCCCTGGCTTGGATGCTGGCAGCCTTTCTGTCTATTATTTTATTGGGTCTAGATTCAGATTGTGGCAATAATGTAAAGGTTTGTCAAAGTGTTTTTTACTGTTTGGTTTTAAATTTACATTACAAATGCTTCTTTAAAAAGATCCAGTTAATCTCACCTTGGCCTGTTGCCTGGGAAATTTTCTGTGTGGTACTTAATATTGAATATAACTCTTGAAGATTTCTTTATTTGCTGAAGTGTTTATAATTATTTCTGTTTCCATCACAGTTTGAAATTGGTTATTTGATGAGTACACAGGTGAGAATGAGGGTCTTCCTGTGCTTCATGCAAAAAATCACTGTCATTTTGCTCATCACTGAAAAGCTATTGCTAATACATCAGCCTGCAGAAGATGAGAAAGGGAGAACTGAAAGGTTTCTGTAAGAATGCCTAAAGAAATGGCAGAAACATGATACAGCTTTCAAACACAGACAAGGCTTCATTCTTTCTGTCTTGTTTGATAAAAAATGAACCACATAGTGAATGCTGTAGCTTCATGTTACTCCTGTCAAATCTTTAGTAAGTGGGTGTCCAGGGAATTAAATCATAAGCGAAGGGAATGTTCCTCTAATTTGAAAGGTTTCTCATTGTGTTTATTAATTTAACCGCTGACTTTAAGAAGGAAAAATATGCTGTTTTCAAAGGGATTCAATGAAGTGAGATTTGCCTGACCCCTTTACAGGCTATTCTGAGACACTTATCCTATGTATCAATGGAAATATCCAGAGATAATACATACAATATAATTATTCATAAAAGAGAGCTAAGTGACTGAGCAGTTACACATCACTTAGGCTGAAAATATCTTCAATTAAGGTAGGAATGAAGTAATATCACATTTTATGCAAGTTCCCATCAATAAGCCTGACACATGCTAGCTCCCATCTAATAACATATTTTACTTCTAATAATTCTCCTTTTTTTCCTGGTTCAAAAATTATGGAAGAGATCTCAACTCTTCACAGAAGTAAAATGTGGTTGTAGGAGGAAGTTAAGGGTTCATTTTTTAGGGCACAGAACAATTCCTATCCGAGGAGGCTAAGATGCATTTTCTCATTTGGAAAGGAGCACCAGGATAACTGGGATGGCTCATCACCGGACACAAGAGGTGGGACAAGAGGGAGCATTGGTTAAAACCAGTCTGACAAGCATTGTGCTTTGTATCCTTCCATTTCTGTACCCAAAATATCTGGGAGGTCTTTCTGCATGAGCAAGGGTTAACTACCTCCTATAAGTAAACCAAAATGAGCATGTGTGGTGGCACACAAGTATTTCCAAAGCATTAGACTTTCTCACATTAGGTGAATAAATGCAACTTTATCCTGAGAAGCAGCTGGAAAGAAAGCGAGAAGTCAAAAGCAAGTTGCGGGAGATGGGAGAGGACTGGGGAGTCATCCTGAGTGGCAGGTCCTGAGCAACTTGCTGGAGTGAATTGGAGTGTGGAGCTGTTGAAGCGAGTCCAGAGGAAGGCCCTGAAGACCTGGAGCACCTCTACTATGAAGACAGGCTGAAAGAGTTGGGGTTGTTCAGCCTGAAGAAAAGGCTCCAGGGAGACCTTAGAGTAGCCTTCCAGCACCTGAAGGGGCTACAGGAAAGCTGGAGAGGGACTTTTAACAAGGGCATGGAGTGATAAGAGGAAGAGTCATATCAGTTTTAAGCTGAAAGAGGGTATACTTGAAATAGATATTAGGAATAAGTTCTTTCCTGTGAGGATGGTGAGACTGACACAGGTTACCCAGAGAGGTTGTGGCTGCCCCCTCCCTGGAAGTGTTCAAGGCCAGAATGGATGAGGCTTTCAGCAACCTGGTCTAGTGGGAGGTGTCTCTGCCTATGACAGGGGGGGTGGAACTAGATGGTCTTTAAGGTCCCTTCCAACCCAAACCATTCTATGATTCTATGATAACCAGAGCACCATTTCCAGTCCAGGCAACACACTGCAGCCAGAGAACTGGAGACACAAGGCTCTTTGCCTCTGTTAAACATCCTAAATCCTGCTCTGAGTGGATTGCAGGGATGCACTGCACATAATCCCACCCCCTGCAACCTGGATCTCAGTGTCTGCATCACAGAGAGAACCAGGCTGGGAAGGGAACCAAGAACACCTAGGAGCCATTCCCGTGGAGACCCTCACTAAATCCATCCCCACACAAGCACGCTCAGTCAGGAAACAGAAGGAAGCTGCAGCTCCTGACAAGCAGCTCTAGCAGCAGTGTAATCAGAGGAAAAAGCAAAGCCATCCTGCAGCAGCACTTAGGAAGCGACTGCCAGGCTGCGAAAGCAGCAATGTGGGCAGCAGCAGCCAGAACCCCAAATTTCATGTCAATGTCTCATGCTTCTGTCCCTCTATTATTTCCCTCAATGAATGGGCTGCAAATTGCGATTCAGCCGTTTAGGTGCCTAGTGCCATTTTGGGCACCCTCAGGTGGCAGAGAACTCTGCACAGCACTGGCAGGTCCCTGGGACCTCTGCTTCTCTGAATCAGCCGCTGGAGACCAGGTGGAAGAGCAGAGAAAGTCGCAAAAGGCAACACACCCCCATGCTAGGCAACTAGGTCAAGGTAGACTGGGGGAAATCCCAACAGATGCGCAAATCTAGAATTAAAGGAATGAAAGGTAAAATTCAACAAATTATTGTCAACGCTGCTCTAAATTTAGTTTGTATAAACACAGACACACAAATATGCTTGTATATGTTCGTATAAAGAAATACAAATAAAAATAAAAAGTATGCTTAGAAAATAAAATATTGTATTATTACACGTTGGGAGAAATGACACTTTAAATCAATTTAAACACTTTAAAGCAAATTCTGCTTAGCAAACACCTTTGCTGAGATGTTTTCTGATGCACCTAAGCAGTGCTGGCCTTCCAGGAGACACCCAGATTTGACAATCTGTGTGGCAGGAATGCTTTGCATGGTCTTTCTGGCCATTTCTTAGGTATTGTGATATGACAGTCCCATGTACAGCCTCGCTTTATTCATCTCACAAGAATAAAGTTACTTTTCAGTCCTGATGACAGCACTGTGAAGTTTCTTAGGGTTTTAAGGTATGCAAGGAATTGAAGTAGAACTTGAGACTTTCTTGCTAAAACCTATTCACATTGCTACACCCTGATTTGATATTGCCCCTTGTACTTGCTGATATTTCCTAACAGACCAGTTCTCCCAGTGCTCATTAAATTAAAAATGGAAGCAACAGGAACCGAGGAAGCTGCAAGATAATACTGATGAAAACTGAAGAGGATAGAAAGTACTGCAATAAGTCTTCCCATCCCTCCCAGGATGTGCTCCATCAGGGAAATAATCTGACTTTCTGAACTGCAATCTTACATATGCAGGATTCATGTCTGACTACAAATTACCCAGAAAGCCGTAAAGAAGATATCATTCTTCAGGCATGTGGTGATTTCTTAAGTAGATACTGTTTGCAACAGGCCAAAAAGTTTAGACAGAAGAGATTCCCACTGAATATTTTATGGGAATTTACATTACATTTCATATGACACATCTGTAAATGAAACTAACCATGAAGATAAAGAAAAACAAAGGTTTATATCTTGTTGAAATGAAATGCTCAAACATGACTTATGTGTGAAAATTATTAAGTACCAAGTCAACATTTCCTAGAAATTTTAGTTAGTGTGAAATTTGAAATTTTTGTCTCTTTGTTCCAATTTAGAAGGATTTCTCCCCTGCCTCAAATGTCTGTCCTTGGAAAAGACATTCAGGTTCCCAGCAAGTTCTGCTGTTGCATTGTTTACCTACACTTCCAGTCTCCTGAGCTAAACAAATACAATTATATTTATTGACTCTGCTCTCATTGATATGATTTGATTGACTTCAGCTGTTCAGCAGCCACTTACAAAATGTAAGTTGTCTCTGAGCAAAGGCAGTGGCTTCCCTCTGTCATTCATTACACTGCACCTTCGTGAAGGGCAGAGGGAGTAATTTCAATGTTATGCTTCTTGAAAAACATTAGAAAGCTTTATGGTCTACAAACGTACACTCACCTCTCTCTGTACAGCCTCTGGATACAGCTGTAACGGATATACCTGTATTTATTGACATGTAAACTGACTTTTTAAAACACACCTAGATAACCCCTCCTAGCTGTCCTTCATCGCTGTTCTCAGTTATATTTGCGTGGTTAAAAACAAATGGTCCTGATTTCTCTGAAGCTATGGGATTTGGTAAAAGAAGTGTGAACATGATTTTGTGCCAAATGTTTGAGTCTGTAAAAGTAGTGATTTAATACATGGCATTTGTTTATACCTTAAAAGACAGCATGCAAAGATAACATGGCCAAGACCTACAAGCAACTCCAGGGACTAAGTGCGCAGAAATGGGGTTGCCATAAGGCCAGCTGGGAAGTCCTGAAGAGAAGCACGAGGACAGGCCTGATGCTCCTCATGAGCTGTGTCCTGAATGCATTTCAGGTGCTGTAGCTCAGCTGTAGATGCAGGCAGTGCAGGGCACATGCTGTACATCTGATCTGCCTGCCAGCATCAGATCTGCTGCGAGCACCCCTGAGGGCTGACCAGTGCAGGCAGAGCCTGCCTGCCCAGTCATTATAGACCCCTGCAGGCATGTCACACAAAATGCTGCTGCTCCGGTGGCTTTGCCAGGTATGGCTGGGCAATGCCTCTGGATTCTCTGGATGCTGCTCAGAGTTTGTGACTGATGCATATGGGACAGTTCAGGCAAGTGGTAACATTGTAGAACTGTAAACAAAATGAAAAGTAAGTTATGACACATGAAATTTCACACTAGATGTCATCATGGTTAACATGGGGACAGCTATGGCTGCAGCCCTGGTTCCTGGGTGGATGGACCCACTCTGTTCACTAATGGTGTGGGATTGCTGTCCAACTGGAATGGGTTACACTTGGCTTCATATGGGATGCTTTTAAAGCTGTGCATCAGGAGCTGCCGATGAGAATGAACAAAAATCCACCAAGGAGAAGGGTGTAGATTTTGGTGGGAATCCACAAGACACTTTTCATGTGTGTGAGGAGTCAGTGTCATGCTCTGCCACCCTGCACCGGCGGCTTTTTAAGCCACCTGGGCAGAGAGAAGCAGCTTCAATCCTATCAGCAGCAAATAAAGTGGGATGGGTGAGATGGCTTCCCTGATGCTGGCTGCCCCACTCCTCCTGCAGTGCCATCCTGGCAGGGATGAGGAACAGCTCCCAAAGAAGCAACTGAGTGGTTGTGGGTTTTCATCCTGGCCTGCTAAAGCAAGGAGACATGAGGGCTGACTGGGAGGTAACAGCAGCTTCAGTTTTAATGTGCTGCTGCCTGGGGGTCAGAGTCCTTGCAGAGTCATGGAGCTAATGAGGCCAGTAAGGTTTTGGTTTTGCCAGTAGAACAGGGGACCTGGAGAAGAACCCAGAAAGTGCTGGCAGAGGGTGATGAAAGCAGCAGTGCTTGCACTTCTGCATTACTGTACTGAGCCAGGGTGAAGGCACTTGCCCGTGGTTATTAGAAGGCACTGGCATTTTTCAACAGGACCCCTAAGAGATGAGCTGGCACTTGCCCCTTCAAAGCCAGCTGAGCTCTCAGAATTTCAAAATAATGTAGACATGACAGGGTGTCAGGTGCAACCCCTGATGGAGGGAGGGGCTGCAGATGTGAAAAGCAGGCTCCCAAGGAAAGCTCTTGCTTGCAGATTTTGTCATGGGCCCCTCCTTGCTGCCTAACAGCAGCTGAAAGACCTGATGTTTATTTCTGTGGAAAATACTGCCATGCTTGTCAGGAGCTCCCTATCCACAGCGGCTGCCTTGGCTCCAGTGAAAGCCTTTGCAGTTCAGTGCTGAGGGAGGATACAGGATGCTGGTGGCAGTGGCCCTCATCTGGGACTCAAGTGGCCAAAAGCTGAAAAAACAGGGAGCATGTGACTCAGAGTTTAAAGCTTTTGTAGTTCTGTGGAGTAAACATTATTTTTAATGTAGTGGCTGTTTTTTCATGGACAGTGCACACTCTGAGAAGTTCCCACAAGAGTTCACTTACCACAAATTGTTACTTCAGTTCTGATGCAACATTATTATACAAACACAGTACATACAAAATCTTCAGTGAGAGAGTGCAATCCTGAAACTGGATTTATGATAAAGGAAAGAATTAATAGGAACACCATAACAACTCTTCAAAAATATACAGCAAAACCAGATTGAAAAGTGTTAGTGATAATACCAATGCAATTCTACTTTAACTCCATTAGAACTAAGAAATTACAAGTAAATGACAAAGAAGTGTTTGCTGCACACAAGAAAATCCAGACAACATCAGATTTTATTAGTTTTTCTCATGTTATGTCTATAGAATACAGCTCAGCCTCTTCATGGAAGTAAAGTTTGACCCTGAGTTTGCTCCACTCCAGACAATAATGTCTGCTGTTGGTGTGGCATGATTCCTAGCTATTTTTCACTGAATATACAGTCAGTTCCTTCTACCTTTACACTTCAAGCTTTTATGGACAAATGCAAGGCCCTGTAAGATGGCACTGTAGAATCTATGGCTGCATTTGAGTTCACACATCCCCTGGTTAACAGTGAAATATATTTGTTCGAGGTTGAATAGTCAGCGACATTATTCATTTATTACCTCTTGGCAGATTTGTTTGTGGTGTATCATAAAGTGTGCAGGAATGCCTCTTTTACATTTTCTGAGAGGCTGCATTTTTATTTCAGCACACCTATACACACTGTCAAGCACTCTAATTCAGCTGGAAATTTCTTTTATACCAATGCATTTTTGTTTGTTTCCTTTTTTAATAATAGTTCAGAAAAAAAACAAGCGCACAACAGTATAAAATGGGCATACATAAGCACACCTATCTTGTCAAGATTAGAAAGCAGGCTCCAAAAAGCATTCAGAAGGAAACAAAGAGACAAGGTTACCCTTGAATCAAATTACGACTCCTTTCAGCAGTGTTAGCAAATACTTTTCTGAAATAGGAATATTTTCCTTTTTCCAGGGCCGTATCTAAAACCTTTGTTTCTGCTCTGAAAACTGCCTCGTGTTAGGTTTACATCTAATTTATCCAAATCTAATCTCTCCGTTATAGATCACCAGTTTGGTTCAGGAAAGAAAAAAATCCAGGCTTTCAATGGCAGCCCTCTAACCTGAACTTGCAGTCTGCTCTGCGTGCGTGTGTGCGTGCAGACATGCAGGTTTGCACGTATGTAGGCAAGGGTACATGTCCAGGAAGGCAACCAGATAATTAAGCAGTTGGGGAAATAGGCCTAACAGCCCTCTGCCAGACCGTAGCCATTTCCCCTTGCCTACCTCACTGCCATGGAAGCCCCCCAGGTACTGGTCAGAGCAGTTCCCCCACATTGCTGGGAGCAAGGCTTCCTGCTGGCAGCCGTGAAACTCGCCTGCAGGCTGGGGGAGTGTCAAGAGCAGCGATGGGGAGACAGCAGTGAACCTTGTAACTCCAACCAAGGGTTCAAGCCAGGAAGAAAACAGAAACTGGGTACAAAGTCCAACACTGAATTCAGTAGTTAGAGCAAGTGCTATAACATAACACTGGTCAGAAATGTGTCAGGTCTCCAGCTAGAAATTAATTACCTTTCAGGGACATTTATGGAAGGTGACAGTGGAGGACAGCACTCTGCTGAAGCACAACGGGTGGGCATGAAACTAGGTAGTATTTTTCAAGTGCTCTGAAGGTCCTGTTCATGGGGGCAGGTGTGCAGTGACCCTACACCAGATGCATGCAGCCACCATCATTCTTATGGAGACAAGGATCCCTCTGGCTCCATCAGAGGAAGACCAGGCAGTGAGTCTTCCCTGAGAGGGGCTAACCTTCTCTAAGCTTTTGATTTTGGCCCAAGGCTTTCTTGATGGTTTCACTGGCAGCACATTTTACATCCACTAGGATGAACAATGAGGAAAACATACTATATCAGCGAACTGCCACCCTTTGGATCCCATTCCAACTGTCTCAGTACTGCTGTCGTTGTTCCCCAGGTGCTGGGAGAAGGGGGAGCAGAGCCCTGTGGCTTGTGGCTGCTCAGAGAGATGTGTAACTTGTTCTAACTTTCAGCATAGGTGTCATCCAAAGGTGGGATGCTGACAGATCATGTGTAGGGAAGGTACTTGGAGCAATCTTCATCTTAATTTAAGATATTTTCCCCCCTGTAATTACCAATTATCATAACAAAGAAACTGAAGGGGTTGATCTGATTTGTATCAAGAACAGTTTTGTTTCCACCCCTTTTCTCTTGTCTTAGAAATAAAACATGCAAAGTACCAGTGAAGAAACTTTCTAATAAATTGTTGAATTATAAATAAGCGTTTGAAAGATTACCTATATATCTATCTGTACATAAATACATACCTGTAGGAAAGCATATAAAAGCGTCAAGTTGACAGATGATACTCATCTTACCTTATGACTAACAATCCCCCTGAAAGGTGACATGCCGTGTCTTTTTCCCTTCCTGTATTTTGCTATCATAATTTCTCCTACCTTCAACTGCCTGCCCCTGCAAGTCAAGGTAACAAGCCAAAATCTGGCATTCCCCAAAGAATTGTGCCCCACCACCCAGGGTAGACAGCGAGAAACTTGCACCCTGTGGCATTCTTTGGGTTTTATCCCAATTATTATAATGGCAGTAATGTCAGAGTCCTACAAATACAGATAATACCTGCCTTCTCCTTTTCTTCTACTTAACTTGTGAACAAAGCAGTCCCAGTTTCATAGAATCATAGAATCATAGAATGGTTTAGGTTGGAAGGTACCTTAAAGATCATCTAGTTCCAATCCCCCTGCCATGGGCAGGGACACCTTGCACTGGACCAGGTTGCTCAAAGCCCCATCCAGCCTGGCCTTGAACACTGCCAGGAAGGGGGAATCCACAGCTCCTCTGGGCAACCTGTGCCAGTGTCTCACCACCCTCACAGGAAAGACTTTATTTCTAATACCTATTTCAAGTCTACCCTCTTTCAGCTTAAAACCACTACCCCTCGTCTTATCACTCCATGCCCTTGTCAAAAGTCCCTCTCCAGCTTTCCAGTAGGCCCCTTCAGGTCTCCTTGGAGCCTTCTCTTCTTCAGGCTGAACAACCCCAACTCTTTCAGCCTGCCTTCATAGGAGAGGTGCTCCAGCCCTCTGATCATCTCCGTGGCCCTCCTCTGGACTCACTCCAACAGCTCCATGTCCTTATGTTGGGGACACCAGAACTGGACACAGAGTGGGATCTCACAAGAACAGAGTAGAGGGGCAGAATCACCTCCCTCGACCTGCTGGTCACTCTTCTTTTGTTGCAGCCCAGGATAAAGTTATCTTTCTGGGCTGCAAGCCACCTTGACTACTCTCAGGACTTATCTAACATGACACATGCACTGTGGACTTGCTGCATTCTGGCATGCTGCCTCCAGCTGTGGTTTTCTGCAAGTGTCACATCCATCATTGTATTGTGCACAGTACCCATGCAAGTCACTGTTATGTTTACATGGCCAGGTTCTGGTAGTGGGGGGGCCAGCATCAATTTCCTACGTGGTGCCACCAACTTGGCACCTTTCAGGGTCTTTTCAGGGTCAGGATCGTCAGGGATCCTGGCACTTCTGGCCAAGCCAAGCAGAGTCCAGAAAAATTGAGCTGTTACACCATAACAGCCCTCCACACCTAGACAGATTTTTTAGGAAGAAGAAAGGAAGAAGAAAGAAAAGGATATATCCAGAGAAACATGGGCGAACTTGCATTTTTGTAACCTGCAGTTTCTTCCTGAAGGTTTCCCTTCTTTATCCCTCAGACATCTGACCTGTATCAAGGATTTCTTCCCTTTTCCATCACTGGCTTTTCTGTTTCACTTCATTGGTCATTTTAGGCACGTGAACTAGTTTCTCTTTTTCTATCTAACATTCAATGTAACTTCAAAGCACTCAATTACATTGCTGTCCTTATTGTGTCTCTACAATGTTTGTTCCAGGCTTTTCTAATTTCTCACTGATGCCCTGGACTTCCCTTACATTGGAAGTGCCCTCCCTGAAAATTAATTCCTACCATATACCTTACCTTTTTTTCCCCCTCCTCCCCTCTAATTCCTGTAAATCCACTTGCTTTAGGATGTATTCCTGTGACAGAAACTGCCTCTTCTGTGCCCCTCATCATTTTACCTCTAGGGCTTCCTTCAATCAAAATGTTTCCAGAGGAAAAAAGCTTCTCCTCACTGCTCTGTGTGCTTTAGTCAGTAAAGTTCCAGTCCACACCTGCTTAAAGAAGCTTAAGTAATTAATATATGGGCAGCAAGAGCACTGTAAACATCATTTTTCATAAAAGCATGCACCAAGAAATATGAAGTTGGTAGGTAGCTCTGCATTTGCATTATTGGGAAAGTGTGCTTAAAGGGAGAGCTGATTAATACTTACAGTTCTGTTATGAACTCTGACTACAGTAAGATTTGCTTATTTTCCTGCACGCTGAGCAGCTGAGAATGAAAACTTGGTTGGGTGTGGGTGCGTTTGTACCAAACTCTGTCTTCTTGTTTGTGTGCAGATACTCATTCTGAGACAACTCACTTTTCTAAAATAAGTTATGAAAGTAGGGAAAACATCAGTTTGTTTGGCACAAAAGATTAAACAGAAAAAAAAGGCATTTTTTTACAATCTTTGCCAATTTAGAGCTGTTTTCTTTCAAAGGTTCTCATTAACTAGTAACCACATTTGAGAAGTAGTCTAATTAAGAAACATTCATGAAAGAGAAGGGGAGTGAGAAGGCTTTGAAACAGTTGGTAATTGTTAATAGGTGGTGAACAGTCTATTTTAATTTATTTTGGTGCCTAACCAGGAGTCCCTGCACATGGCCAAGTGGCTGTTTCTTATTCACTTAGCTACATCTGTTTGGTATGCGAGGAACATGCCTTGCTTCTGCTCCTGAGATTTGAGACTGAGAACTTGCAGAGATATTGTGAAATACCCTCTTCAAGCACTTTATCTGCCTTAGACAAAGAGGATTTTAGAGATTACTTCAAAGCCTACTTTTTGTGTTTCTGCAGTTCTTTACTAATTTTATTATTCTTCCTAGGCTACTTGCACTTTGATTTCTCAAGCAATTCTACTCTTTTTCACAGTTACTTTCCTCCCTCCTTTCACCAGCCATTATTCCTATTAACCTCACCCATCTGATCTTGGAGCCTTCTTTTGGGCACAACAATTAGGAACATAAATAGGAGGAAAAACTATGCTTTTTGTGATGGTATCTGGAAGCCATCTTTTTTTGTGAATCCTACATGTTATTGGCAAATGCCACCTCAAGTTCACCATCACATTTATGTGGGTCTCACTTTTGTTCTTTTGCTTGCATGTTAGAAAACATCCCGTACAACATTTGAAAGACACTACAAAACCACTGTAAATCAGATCTCATAAAGCAGTAGGGCCACTCAGGACAGTGATGGGACTCTGCTTTCTGGTCATCCTTTTCCAATTCCATGATAAGTCAAATGGACTCAACCGGATACTATATGCTTCTTTTGGGAGATTTTCTGGTATTTAGAGCAGTTCTGTGTTAGTGGAAGATTTTTCTTTTTTAGGGGCAGCATTTCAGTATTTTCCAGGTTTGGTTGCTCATCTGCTTTCAGCTCAGAGCTGGAAAAAAAAAATCTCTTCAGGGGAAATATAGCACAAGGAATTTCTGAGCCACTCCTTACGTATAGAGTCTAAGCAGAATCAGAAAAAGCAATTGGAAAAAGTACTGTTTACTCTTTTGTGGTCTACCCAAATATATCTACAAAAATAGGCTGCCAAAGTAGATGGCATTCTCATGCAGCATCTGTGAAGTAATACTGGTATGGAGTTATTTTGTAAGTCCTTCCCAAGAAAACCTGTCAGATAGGTGAAACAGAAAGTCTCAGTGGAAAGGTTCATTTAACTCGATATATGGATCCAGGAGGCTTACTAAGCCCAGAATAGATTCCAGGGGGTGAAAGAGACAGAGATTCATACCAATCAGTACTTAAAGATTAAAGCATTCTCCTGAGATGTAGAAGATCCAAAGTGAAATTCTTACTTCTCTTTTTAGATTGGTAAATACTAGGCTAAATATATAACATAGAATAGTTCCTTTGGGAAGAGAAAGATATTTCTTCATAATCTGTTTGTCCAAGAAGCTTCTTGAGTCATGGGGAGCACAGCCAGACCTATTTGTGTTGCCATCACATTCAGCTAATTTCTGTCCACAGAGTAATTTCCAGGTTATTGTTTGTACTCAGGAGATGCTCTCTTATCTATGTTCTCTTTTCTAAGCAAAACAGTTTTCATTCTGCTCAGGACTGAAAGTTTCAAACTTCTAATTTTTTAAACAAAGCAAAGCTCCTCAGTTTTCTGGCCTGAGGCAAGTTATCTATGTAAATGGCTAAAGCCACAAAAATACCACATTCTGCTGGTATACTGTTGCACAAGGCTGGACCTATTGAACCTGCATAACGTAACTATCTTTTCTACAAATGTGCTTGAAAAGAGGTTTTTATCTTTTTCATAATACTTAAAATCTTTTACTTTTGCCTCTCCTCATTACTCACAGCAATTTTATGTACTGCTTTCTGTTTATCCTCTGGACAGGATGAAAGTTGCTGCTAATGAAAATCAGGACTCAGCAATCTTTTCTCACGGCTGATGCTCCCAGTTCTGTATGTGGCCCTGGGACATATGTCCAGAGAGAGATCTTGTAGCAAGCGCGTACTCACAGGGATACTCAGATACTGGCAACACATGTGAGAGAATGCATTTGAAAACAAGATGGTTAAACACATCACTGGAAAAAAACCCGCAGTGTTGGGGACAAACACGTTCCAAGAGCTAATGAGTCCTTGGCTGGAGTGGCAACAATGTGTTTGGTTGATAAGCTCTTACTTGTCTTAGCTAAGTCCTCTAAATCTAGTAACTGAACCTTTGTTTTCAGTGTTAGCTTTACCAGACTTAAGTATGCAGAGGTAAAATGAGTTGCTGACACATTTAGACACTGCTCTATTATAAAAAAATGTGCCTCTCCCTGGGTCTGATTGGTAGTCATCAGGCATTTCAGAGGTAAATAACACCTGTGGTCAACACTGAATCCAGCCAGCAGGAGCAAAGAGTGTTTATTAAATCAGCAAATGTGTTGAGGTGGTTCCAGCAAAACCAGATAAATTAGTTTAGCTGCCCTGTGTGGGGCCTCTCTTGAGGTCCTCTCTTCGATGGGCTCCTAAAGCCCTGAATTATTATAATGACCCATTCTTGCTCTTGATTTAGCATCCTTCATCCTAGATCTCTAAAATGTAGGATGGAAGATTCCACTCCAGTATGGCAAGGCTTTTTCCCCTCTGCTAAAATTGCAAAGACAAGTGTCATTTAAGATGTCTTATCAAACAGATCTAAGCCATCCTTCTTTTGTTTCCAGTTCCTATTGTCAAAATGGGATCAAGGATCTCCCTCTGACATAACTACCAACAGGTCTAAAGATCAGCAGTTTAGCAAGATGTCGTGATGGAGAAGAAAGGATGTTTTTTTCAGAACACTGCTGTGGAACCCCAGTGTCACTCCCCCTGAGACACCATGCACCCTTCTGCCCACCTTAAATCATGCAGAAGGGGTTCAGATTGATGGTGAGCATGCAAATGTGGTGAGTGGGGAAGGTTAGCATGGGCACAAATAGGTGTGGACAGGTCAAAGGAAAGTAAGTTAAGGAATGGCAGAGAGAAGGTGGGAAGGGGACAGGAAAGCTCTGCAAGGAAAGAGTTCAGGTTGTTGTTCCCTTAATTAGGATGGGAGCTCACTGCCACAAGAACTCAGTGAGTCATTCCAAGATAATTGAGCTGTTGTAGGTGGCAGACTTTGGAAGAGATACAAAACTTGTTTCAGACTACAAGCCACTTTCAGGCTACTGAGAGCCTGCACCTACCATGGGTGCCAATCACTCCAGGTTTACACGGTTCTAACACACCAAAACCATGCTGCCTTGTCTGCAACAAGACCCTGAACCAGAAAGATAGCTGAAGCGATCCAGATAGATCATTCACCGAGCATGTAGCAATAACATTTTAGGCAGTGAGGATAAAATCTGGGTGAGTAACAGAATCGGCTTTTGTCATTTGAATCACCCAGGTGATTCACCTACCCTCAAAAAATTATTTCCATGGTACTCTCATTGTCATTTTTGACTGTGAAAGGTTCAAGTGAATAATTTATGAACATATTCTAGCAGCTCAGCTGAGGGATATTCTTCCAAGCCTAGTTTATTGATGAGACAAAAGTGGAAAATGAAAGGCTGCATTTTGATCAAACTAGAGCTTTATCCAAAAATTTAGTTTAAAGTTCTCCTCTGGTCTGGAGCCAGTGATTCAAATAATGTCTCTGCCTGTCAGAAAGGATAACATATAATTACCTACCTCACCAGGGCATTGCAAAAATTAGTTACTATTTGCACACACTGGTTGAATAATTTAAAAGTCTCCATTCCTGCTTTTGCAAGACTCTCTTTCTAAAGCAAAATAAAATATTTGTAGTTTCCAAGTAGTAGTAGGGGAGAAGGCAGTTTCCAGAGCACAGCTTGAGTAATCCAGTGATGTGAAAAAGAAACAGGCAGGACCTGAGGAATAGCTGGGATGGGTCATGCAGAAGGACCAGACACCCTGCTTCTGTAGCAGGCCTCCATTTGCAGGATCTGGGACCACCTATTTGTCATTCAGATGGAAGGTGTCTTCTATCCAGTGAAGTCATGCTACACAACATTTCTAGAAGACAGAACGAGTAATTAAAGAAAACATCAGGAAATTGTTTGTTTGTTTGTTTTTCTTTTCAGTTCAACTGCCCTACACTTTTATCACTACTTTCCCTCATTTCTTGGATAACCATACCTTGCTGAACTCCTTTGCCCTCCTAGTTTTCAAGGGGTGCCCATGCCTCATCTGCAGTGAGAAGATGTGCATCCTCTGCTCACCTTCCAGGATTCTGTGCTGCTTTCACCTCACAGGGCAGAACTGCAGTGACAGGGAATCTGTAATTTGGCTTTGGTATTTAGATTGCACTTATCAAAACAATTAATTTGCATTCACAGTCTCACCCTTGATTACACCTGACATTTTAAATCCTTTATGTTTGAAAACCTCTTGTCTGTCATCTGCAAGATAGGAGAAGCAGGGTGTGCTGGTTTCCCAAAAACTGCAAGGCAAAGATCTCTTCTGTCCACACACTTCAATTCACTGTTCGTTTGCACTTCCATCAGCTATAACGGGTGTAGCACTTCAGGCGTGAGCAGAGCTATGCAACAGAGACCTGCTCCAATTATTTTTTAAGTGCTATACTGCAGTTTTAGCAACTGTAATCAGGACCCCATGGACTATGCATCACAGTGCTACGGACACTGTTTCTGCATTCGGTTCTTTGGGGTAGGGACTTTCCTGTTGGGGAGTATCTTGGCTGTACAGTGTCAAGAAAGACTTACTAAATTTTTTCTCTTGGATTGTCTGATTTGAATGGAAGTACTCAAAATTCAAATCATAAGGCACTTCTGCTATGAGATGAGTTATTTAAAACTCTGGCATCCAGGTTTCTTCCATCTTTAAAATAGGTGGCCCTTCATCCACACGGGGTGTCACCACTTGTTTTGTCCAGGAGAAATATATTACACAAGCTTGCAGACACAATGCCTTGGAAAGGTCTGCAAGAAGAAATGGAATGATGGCCAAACCTGTAATAATCTCAATCTAGACAGCTTCTTAGTTATATTTTATTGCTTGAATGTTCATTAGCGAGATAAACACACTTAAATTCCTACATAAAGGGTGGAAGAAGGAAGGAGGAGATCAGAATGGGATTACGCTGTATACAGGGTGTCAATTCTCCCTGAGGTGTGGGAACACCAGCTTGGTCTCTGAAGCTTGTGTTGTCCACTCAAGTGTGTCCCTTTGTGATTTCACCTGCAGAGCAGTTTGAGTTTGTAAAATAGGAAAAACATAGTAAATACAGACATTTCATTTTTATTTCCTGGGGAAGATTCACAGATATGGTTTGGGTTGATCGTAACACACATTTATTTGTTTCAAAACATCCTTCTGGCTAGAAATTTCCTGACTGAGATAAGGATGTGTCATTGTGTACCACGGCATAGTGAAGCATCCCCCTACGAGCACGAGGTTTACCTCATGCACACAGTCAATGTGCTTGAACAGTTGTATTTCTGCTTTGCTCTTCAGTCTGGGATTTCTGGAAGAAATTAGATGAATGAAACAGGGAAGCAAAAGGAAACAGAGAGAGGAGAAAAAATGACCTGTACGCTAACCCTGCCAACCACTGGGGAATGTTTTTTCCTATTTGCATAAGTATTAGTTTTATTATTTTAACTCATTGCTTCTCTCTTTACACTTAGCTTTGTTTGAGGTTGGCATTAATTAGCACAAGATATTACAGAATACAAATTGCAGCAGACTTCTGTTTATTCCACAGCTGGGGTGATCAAGATACTAAAAAACAAATTCTCATAGATACTTCTGGGAAAAGATTCAGAAAGGATTTTAACCTACATAGTTTTCATGTGTAACAGGAACTGGAGGAAAATGGATTATATTAAAAGAAAAAGATAGCCTTCTCTACCCACCCAATTTTTCAACAGTTCATTTCAGTTATTTACATAATGTAAGACAACAGTTCCAACAGAGGGGGCAATGTACCATTCATTTTCCACTCCTGTATATCTACCCCCTGTGGTAAAATACATAGCAATGACAAAGAAGCTACTGAAAATATAACTTTGGTCTATATTTTTGTAACATAACATAACATAACATAACATAACATAACATAACATAACATAACATATATAATAAAGTATAATTTATAACTAAAATCCCTTTGAACTGTATTAATAAATTGCAGCAAATATTTCTGCTTCAGTTTCCCACTTGCATCAGCCAAAAGGAATAAATTAGAAGAAACTACTTTATGCATACAAATGTCCATGTGTATATGCATTCACATGAGAGCCCTAGGTCTGCAGGAATATAACCAATGGGCAATATGGTTGCGAAAAGTTCTGAAAGAGTGCCTTTTGAAAAGCAACAGCAGCTGAATGTGTTCTCACTAATAAGTATTTGAAACTAGATTTCAGAACCACAAGGCCTTTTCTTTTGAAAATATGTTGATTACATGGAGATCTTTGTGGCTGGTGGAGAAAGACATGGAAGCCCCAGATGTCCTGTTCTACAAAAGGTCCTTTATTCTTTTCCCTTTCTGATAGAAGATGCTCCTTTTCTTTTTTTTTTTCCCAAAGCCGTTTTCTCCCTCTTCTTTCTATCCGCAAGTGAAAAGTGCACTCATTTAAAGCCGCGAGATCTACATTTCTTCATTAAAAAAGTGTATTAAAAAACACACACCAGAATGCATTTCCCATCACATTATAAAAAACCACCAACAAGAAATATTGTCATCAAACGCTGTCTTATATCCATTAAGCACATACTGCCGGAGACAGTGCTCAGACTTTCTTCATTTTTCTATTACATGATCCATCGGACTTTATTTTCTTGTGATTATGGAAACAACTGAACATTATACCTATAAGTTCTGGTAGCTTGCTCCATCATTTTCTTTTAATAGGTTTCAACAGCAAAGAGAAAATTGAACCAGGGAAATCTTGTAACAGAAAATGAAGAATACCTAATTAGCTGCATACAGCAAGTACCAAGGGAGTGCAGCTCATTTTAAGCTTCGCCTATAGGGCACTTTCACCATTTTAGTTCCTAGGCACAGAGTTTACCACTTATTTATGTTTTGTGGAACCTTTCATACAAAGTCCGACTACTCACAAGCTAGTGCTTTGATGCACACTTATCCAAAAGGGAACAGGGAGTCTGTTTTCATTTTATCTGACAAATGAAAATGGACATAGGCTTCAGCACTTAAATTCCAGCTACAGCCAAAATCAGACCTCTGACACCCTGGCTGTCACTGCCTTGAAGCTGCCTGGGTCTACTCTGTCTGACATGAAAAATTGCTCATGCTCTGGGCATCGCCCCATGCCACAAGGTGCTCCTCTCTTGGCTGGCCTAAGTGATCATGCACTTTGTTTCTGCTGAAACCTGGTGAAATCTGGGAGCTGAGGGTGCTTCTGCCCATGGAAAGGGATGAGATCCCTCCAGTCATCATTGGCCAAGCCTGTTAGACATGCACTGATGGGAGGGCACAGCACAGAAACCACAGCTGCCATTGAGAGCAGTGGTGACAGCTGTTGCACTGTTTCTTTCCATGCTCCTAGACCTTCCGTAGTGGTTGCTTAGGAGTGGGACAGCTGCCCTCAGGGATTCAGTTTCCAACAACAGCATCTTAATCAGGAGGATGCAGCTCCCTGTGGAAGCTCTGACACCTTGTTGGAAAAGAGATTAAGATTAAACAAAACAGGGAAGATGCCAAAGTCTTTGGTGTCACTGGGGCATTCAGCTGAGAAGGTCCCATGGACTCATGAGGACTCTCAGGATTCCTACTGTATTTTACACAGTTACTGCAGAAATAAACAAATATAGAAACCCAAACAAAACCCAACCCTGCTCTGCTCTGAGGTTCTCTTTAATAAGGTATGTCTAAAAGGTATCTTCCTTCATGTTGGTGTTCTAGGTGCTAGATGAAGCTTCAGCCCTGTAGCCCCTAGGCAGTGACCAAGGCATTGGCTGACTTGACTGATGCAAAATTGGCTGATTGTAGGTGACTTGCTGCTCCCCAGGCAGGCTAGAATAGATGCTATTAACTCATCAGTGTAGGAAAGGTAGGCACACAGGTCTCTCCTTCAAGGCAGAGAGGCTTTTGTAAATTAGGTGCTGCAAAGGTCACATGTAGCTTTTGTCGTGTTGTTACTAACCTTTGTGGCCTCTCAGCAGCACAAAATTACCTAAAAAGTGATAACAAATGAAATTTCAGTTCCTGGTGAGTAGTTGCCACAACATAAAGAGGCCTGACTCTAAATGAGAGCTAGGCACAAGAAGACATATATGCAAAAGCTCTGGAAGTAATTAAACGATTCTTTGTGTCCACCACAGCAGCTGGAGATGAACGACCACTGTTCAGTTGCTTCCAGGGCAAAGATAGCCTAGTTAATCTGACCTGTCCTCAGTCCACATCCTAGATGGAGGTATTGTTCTGTAAGAAATTGAGAGGCTCTGTAGAGGAGAAAATAATTCAGCTACAGATTGACCTGTCTCCATAACATCAACTATGTGCTGATTTTTCTCTCTGAAATTGTCAGTGTTTTAAGATCTAACCTGAATCATTAAATGAGCATCATTTTGGCTTGTAGCTGGGGAGAACAGGATCCTACCTGCAGGTAGGATCTTCTACCTACCTACCTGCCTAACTTCATGCAGAGGGAACACTAGGCTGTTTGTGGCTGGCAAACAAATGTCTCACAGAAGAGAAGGACGTGATGTCAAAGTGACGGAGTCGAAGGTAGTGCCTGGCCCAAAAAAAACATGCCATAAACTAACTCTGATCAGCTCTCCTCTTCAGAAGACAGCAAAGAGGGGGTTGTGCTAAAGCAGCTTGCTACCGTACATCTCAGATTGTCAATCTCACTTTGAAACCTTTGTGAGGTTAGAAGTTGCATTTCAGTGCTGCTGGCTAAGAGACAGAAAGAACAGCTCAAGGGTAAGCAGCCTCACACTGAGAACATTTTTGGCCATCCCACTGGTCTAAGGCAGATTGGTCTGAAACCCCACAGAAACGTTTCTCATCAGCAAGGGTGTGACCAGGGTGACCTAGACATCCAAATGCTGCACCCCCACCTGGCTTTAGAGAAACACAATGTCCTGAGATCAAGGAGACACAGTGAATGTTTTTGTGAGATTTCTCACCCTGTCCTCAGATGCTGCAAGAATTCCCTCCCTCTGTGAGGCACGTGTCTCCACAGGGTGTTCGAGGACCATCTATACAGACTGTTTCCTTACAGAACTGCCATGCTTTGCAATCTGGGAGAGCTTACTGCTTTCTTTATTTTCCCCAGTAGGGAATTATTCATGCACATTACTGTGCCCATGTATGAAAAGGAAACACTCAGTTCAGAACATACATACAACCTTTCCTCTGCCACTGGTATGCACGAGAGCATAACCCACTGTTTCTTTTAATCGCACATGACCACAAACTGTTTCCCAAATATTGCCTTTAAAAACAGCTCATGCATATGGAGAAATACAGGGCAAGCAGCACAGTCAGATTTGCTGGGAGGGCTGTGGCTACCTAGAGGAGTCCCCCTTTATCGCTCCCTGGCAGAGATTGCCCTTCCTAGCACCTAATGGAGAAGAAAACAGACTTCAGCACAGTCCTCGCTTTTCTGCCTCCCTCCTCTGTTGCAGCTGTAGCAGTATCCTGCCTCCCACCTTGTTGCTATGCTAGCTTCAGTCAGAGGTTATCTGTATGGTAATACACTGCTAGTTATGGATAGCAGCACTGCTTTTATAGCACAACACAAAACAAATGAGCAAAATCAACTGAGGATGAGCATACATTGCTGGAGGACTGGAGGGTCCTTCCTAGAGCAGCATAGCACTTCTTGGTTGGCCAGATGACCTGTGACATGTCTGCTTGCTTTACCTGGGCATGTGCTTGTTGGCCAGAGTTCACTGGCAACAGCAGCACATCCACTCAGCCTGCAAGGACAATGTGTGTGTGTCCCCATCTGTGCCTGCCCTGGTTTCCAACCTAGTTACAATACCTTGGGATGTTCTTATCATACCCTGTCACCTATCTTGGTACAAGAGTCACTCTTACTGATCTCTGTGGGTCTTGGGCCAGCACTTGTGTTGTACGTGTATATGGAGACATTCAAAACCCACCTGGATGTGATCCTGTGCCACCTGCTCTAGGTGAACCTGCTTTTGCAGGGGTGTTGGACTAAGTGATCTCCAGAGGTCCTTTCTAAACCCTACCATTCTGCAATTCTGTGATTCTGAGATTCTGTGATAACACATGAGAATTAGGGCTCTGCCTTGCTGCCTCAGGAGCTTGTGGTGGCTGTGATTTCAGGGCTTATTGGCACCTATGCTGGTGCCTCTACCAGATATTACTGCACCAGTGGCAGAGGCAGTGAATCAGTGCACCTTCCCCAGAGCTCCTGCAGTTCAAAACCCCAAACTGGCAAAAAACACTGCTGATTGCAGCTTGCTCACAGATTTTGAGCAACAAGCTCCAGTGAGTGAGGAGCAGAGGCACTGCCCATTCCGATGCCTTAGTTGACATGCAGTAACTCTTGGCGGATGCCTGGGCATGGTACCACCTTAAGCTTCCCTCCAGCATGAAGCCTAGCCCCATGATAGCAGCAGATGCACAGTGAAATCATGAAAGCTGTTTTGTTAAAAACTGACAAAAAGTAAAATGTGCAATACAAAGACCAGATGCACCCAGTGCCTGATTTTAGACCTCAGGGTTTCAGTGTGACCCACAAAGGTGGCAGGACATTGTTTCTTCTGAACACTGGAAGATCAGCAGATTCCTAGAAATCACTGATGTACATGTTTTGTCTTGTTGCTATGTGCCCAGTCTTTCTGTTTTGCTTTTGCATGTCCATTTACATTCCTTTATGCAGAATCTTTTCCCACAGTTTCTTATACATGCTGGGGTACAGTACAGTATAATAGAGTTTGATTGGCCCACAATCAACTCTTCATAATAAAAATCATGTAATATTGTCTGATATGTTATAAGTCATAGACAGTGGAGAATAATTTGCTGCTTTTTCTCTCTTATATCTAGAAAATCGAGCATACTTTGGTAGTCCTGACATAATGCTGTGTGCCACTTCAGAAATATTCAGAGGCCACCGAATTACAAATAGATGTCAATTTGTGAGACTTGAGCAAGCTTTATGTAGCAGTTTGGCATGTAACATTATTGCAATCAGCACTAATTTCACCTATAAACAGGTGCTACTTCCCATTCTTGAGGGATTTCTTTGGTGGGAAGAAGTATGTTAAAAATAGACCCTCTTCGTTTTGCAATTATCTCAGATACTAAGTTAAAAATACATTCTTAAGGGTAACTCTTTACTGAAAATGGATTTTTCATCAAACTGTCTCCTCTGTTCTCTGTATTCTGTTTTTAATCAGTGGGGTATGGTATCACTTTTTGAGGTAGCTGAGATTTTGGAATTAAACTCCTTCATTGTGTAACTTTCCAAATCCTCCTCTTCATTTCCTTTTCCTTCCTAATCTCCAGGCTGCCTTTTCCAACAGGTTGTGATCTTGAACAATTTGATGATACGCTTTGGTGGCACAAAACCTTAGCACCATAAAATTCAGATTAACCTCGATGGTGTGAAGATGTGTCTATCTCTTTTTTTTTTTTTTTTTTAAAAAAAAAGATAATTTTTACACTAAACAGAGCATACTTAGCTTGGAGATTCATACTAGAATAAGAGAAAAAAAACCTTTGCCCCACAAGAGTGCTGTATTAACCAAGAGCTGCCATTACCTAGGGAGATAGAAGAGTTATCTTTTTCTCCCTCATTGCACAAAGACTGAAAGACATCTCAGTGTGAGATGCTCTCTCTACAACAGTTTTGCATGGGGCATCATTAGACCTTTTTCCACCAATTCCCTCTTGAGTGGTCCTCCTGTAGTTTCTAGGGAAGACGTTGAGCCAACTCCAGACTTTAAAAAGTAACCTTACTAAGTACAATGCAGTAAGGCGAGGTAGGAAGGAGACTTGTCTTCTGGACATTTAGTCAGCAAGAGCAAACCGTGAGAGGAAAAAGCCAGACACCAGTCATTACAGCTTAGCATTATTCAAAGAGTGAAGTAAAGCTGGACAGTTAGCCAAAAAGTGAAGTCATGATGAACATCACAAGGTCACCTTCTAAACCAAAGCTTTATATGACACTATTGCTAGTATGTCCTGTCCAGGGGTGGTTCTCTACCTCACCATCCTATCAGAGGTGGTTTTTTTCTCAAGTCCTATGCAGGTTAGGCGTTAGAAAACCCTTTACACACAACTAACAGGACTAAGCTGATCCATGATTACTAATGTGACAGAGCTTTTCAGTGAAAAGTTTCCAGAATTTCTGTCTCAATTTTGGAAATGGCTAGGCTGTGTCAGCTAAAGTTATGTCCCTCCTTTCTCCAAACAAGTAAATGCAAACAAATTCATCTGAAGCATTCTTGCAGCATGGAAAAATCTCATCCCCATACTTACTGCCTGACAAGGTTAAAACAAGTTTTTGCATTGACACCAGCAAGAACCTAACCACTAGCATATGCCTTTGATGAAAAATACTAATTAAAAGTCTATCACACAAGAATGGTCTATCAATTTATCTCCCCTGCAACCAGGTTGAACATTCAACATAGAAATGTCTTATATCTCATTTTTTTCCCCAGTTTCCTCTGTGTTTGGGCCAACCTGTGGTTTGGATTGGGACCAGCATAGTCCCAGTGTTAAAGGTACACTGGCCAAGGTTGTCCCTATAACTCAGGTAATACCATCTGGCCATGCTCTCCATTAATGATTTTGGGCTTTTGCTGGTGGGTGAGCAGAATAGGCCTCACCTGAATTAACTCATCACTTCTGCTACTCTGTGCAGCTCCAGGCAGGTTCTTGCTAGATCTGGCACTAACAGAGTCAGCTCAGTGGTACCTTTCACCCTTGAACCATCCAAGGTCACAGATCCTCGCCGAAGACCAAAGTCAGCAGGAATCCAGGATTTTATTCCTTCTTGCAATTAGTTAAGATACTAAACCAATTCTGATTTCCCCCCAACATAACAAGCAGGAAATCTTTGAAAAAAAATCTTTTCTGTGGTTGTCTTGCTCAGTGCTCATCAGCTGTCGGAGGCAAAGAAGCCTGTATCTTTATAGCTTTAGGCCTATAGCTTTAGCTGGCTTAGCTCAGCAGTCAGATTCCCCAGCCACAATTATAAGGATTACTAACTAACTACTCATTGTTACTATCTGTCACTAGACATTAGCTGGAAGCAGAGCTTGTACATTAGAGTTTTTTGAAGGATGCCAACAATGTAATAGTAGGGAAGGGGAACCTTTTGGTGCTGCAGTAACTGAACGAAAAGAAATGAACCCAAAATTATGTAAACCAATAATAAATCTTACAAACCAATACAATACAAACTAACTGATACAAATCAAATGGAACAAAAATTTCTTTAAATGGTTTTGTATTTGTATTAATGATCAAGGTCTCATTTATGCAATTATTTTTTGTAATATTGTATTGATCATTTACAAAGCAAAAACTGTACTGATTTTTTTCAAAAAAGAAGGGCATAATAATAAAAAAAGTTAATATTCATGTCAAAAGGGATAAGCTGGAAGACTTCAAAAAAATTTCAATATCCAGAAGGCTGAAGCTCAGCTATTTACCAGTAATGAATCAGATACTTAAACTCACTCTACTCATCCAAATCACTTATGAGAAGGAATTGGTTTACAGAAAATTCTTTTCCTTTATCCTGGAGCTGTTTCCTGCATTGTATAGGCATTTGTAGATATGAGAAATGGGCAACATTTCTGGAAGCACTGGGTTCCTAAAAAAACTGATTATGTATCTACAAGGATTTTCTGAAGTACCTAAATAGCTTGTAATCTATTTCTATGGTTTTCAGCTCACTGTAATATTCTGCAGACCTCATCAGGTATGTACTTGAATCCCCAAAATTCTGAAAAATATACTGCCACTACTTCTCCCAGTTTGCAACACTGAGCATTTTATAATTTATCTTCATTTTTAAAAATCCTTAGTGTACTTTTAAAGCAAATTTATTTCCTCAAAACAGGCTCCAGGGATGAGATAAGTGCATTTCTGAGAAACCATAAGAGATCCTGGGCAGATCTGTCTCAAACAGACCATGCTGGCTATCTTTTCACAAGGACAAATTGTGCCATTTTGTGGTTTCAGGCTCAAGGAGTTTTCTGAGATACAGGGATTTTGTGTCCAACCTGTATGCGGTGCTTACCACTGATTCCGCAAAATCAGCATATATTTTACAATTTTTAACCCAGGTAAACTAGCCTAGATCAAACATTTATGTTATTCCAGCAAGTATTAATGCAAGTCAGTCTGTCAATCATGCCCCCACACAAATTTATTTTATCTTTTGATTGCCAGATACAAGCAAATTGAAAACACAGGCTCCTAAAACAATTTCATTTCTCTTCTTGTAAGTAATCAATTACTCCTAAATTGCTTAATCTTTATTAATATATTTATTAATATGATTTATATGATTTTATTATGTCTCTTTTATGGTCTCCCTCTCTGCTCTGTCCAAATGCTCAAAACATACAGCTTCCCTATAAATCCCCCTCCTCCTCGCTAGCAGCACAAAATGATCTTCAGCCAGCAGCTGAGATTGCTTAGAGCACAGAGTAATCTTGATTCAGCAGTGGGCTTTGAAAGTCAGCTCCCATCCAGGCAGTCCTAGCAATCCCTCTGTGCCTGGGAATTGCTGAATTTCAGATGGGGCTGTGATGAGGTCCATTAGCGTCAACACGCTTAGCAGCCCCTGACAGTAACAGGGACTGCAGTGCTGTGATGGCAATGAAGTGTTGGTACTTTGGTTAGGCATGAACAGAACACACTTGATGAAAGATAATTGGTGAAATAGTCATAAACCAGCAGGTTATCAGTAATGGAGAGATCAAAAACTGAACTGCATGTTGTTAGGATGTGACCTCCCTCTGCAAACAAGGTTACGGCTCAAACAGACCAATTCAGCTTAGTATCTGGGAATAACCTTGAATTGATATGGAGGGTATATTTTCTGTGTTAGTTTAAGCTGAAGTAAGACTGTACTGATGCTGAAAATGATGTCCTATCCCCTCTTCCAACTTGGGGTTTTAGGTCCCTGTGCCTGCCTCGGAGCAATGCAAGTAAAAGGGCAAAAAAACACAAGGAGAGGGGCAGGAGGGCACTCCTGACAGGTTTGCTTGGTGCAGAGCAGTAACCAGACTGCCTGCTGAGGGGTCAGCCTGGAAGGACAGAAGTCCTCTGATATCTGTGGGCCAAAGAAGATCAAATACACAGAGAAGAATCTTACTGAAATCTTTCAAACTTGTAATAGCACAGATTAGGGGACACTGCAGGAGCAGCACATATCTCCTCTGAGCAGTGAGCACTCCTGTATTTTCTGGTGGATGCAGAAGTTGTCTCATCAAAACAGCAGAGGTGCAACAGCAGCAGGTAGATGGAACAACGAATCTTTGGCATCATCTCCAGGCATATCAAGGATAAGAGGCTCATTAGGAGCAGTCAACATGGTTTTACCAAAGGGAAGTTATGTTTGACCAACCTGATAGCCTTCTATGAGGAGGTAACTAGGTGAATAGATGATGGTAGAGCAGTAGATGTGGTTTGTCTTGATTTCAGTAAGGCATTTGACACTGTCTCCCACAGCATCCTTGCAGCTAAACTGAGGAATTGTGGTCTGGAGGATCGGGTGGTGAGGTGGATTGTGAACTGGTTGAAAGGAAGAAGTCAGAGAGTTGTGGTCAATGGGATGAAATCTAGTTGGAGGGCTGTGACTAGTGGAGTCACTCAGGGGTCGGTACTGGGACCTGAACTGTTGAATGTTTTCACCAACAACCTGGATGAGGGAACAGAGTGTACCTTCAGCAAGTTTGCTGATGACACAAAACTGGGAGGAGTGGCTGACACACCAGAGGGTTGTGCTGCCATTCATCGAGACCTGGACAGGCTGGAGAGTTGGGTG
>VZRW01004256.1:32152-132559 GCA_013398125.1 Aegotheles bennettii | reverse complement strand
TGGAACATCTCCCTTATGAGGAGAGGCTGAGGGAGCTGGGTCTCTTTAGCTTGGAGAAGATGAGACCGAGGGGTGACCTCATTAATATTTATCAATATGTAAAGGGTGAGTGTCAGGAGGATGGAGACAGGCTCTTCTCAGTGATGTCCAGTGACAGGACAAGGGGGAATGGATGCAAGTTGGAACATAGGAGGTTCTGGGTGAACATAAGGAAGAACTTTTTCACCATGAGAGTGACAGAGCACTGGGACAGGCTGCCCAGAGAGGTTGTGGAGTCTCCTTCTCTGGAGACATTCAAAACCCGACTGGATGCATTCCTGTGTGACCTGCTCTAGGTTGTCCTGCTCTGGCAGGCGGTTGGACCAGATGATCTTTCGAGGTCCCTTCTAACCCCTAACATTCTGTGATTCTGTGATACCAAACCCACTTCTACCTAGTATTCAGGATATTTTATCTGCCTTTTTCTTCTACATGGTGCATAACTGCCAGTTCCAATGCTAGACCTGAGGGCAAACCATAAAAATCTGGAAACATATTCAGTTTTCCCCATTGTTCTCTGTTTTGATTCTGGAATTCAGAATCATAGAATCACAGAATGGTTTGGGTTGGAAGGGACCTCAAAGCTCAACAAGTTCTAACCCCCCCTGTCATGGGCAGGGACACCTCTCACTAGACCAGGTTGCTCAAAGTCCCATCCAACCTGGCCTTGAACACTGCCAGGGAGGGGGAAACCTGTGCCAGGGTGTCACCACCCTCGCAGGAAAGAATTGCCTCCTACTATCCAATCTAAATCTCCCTTCTGTCAGTTTGAACCCATTCCCCCTTGTCCCATCACCACATGTCCTTGTAAAAAGTCCCTCTCCAGCTCCCCTGTATGCCAAGGAGATTTCCTATAGGAAAGGGATTTTATCTTTCTGATTTTCTTTGTCTGTGGCCAGCAGGCAAACCTATTGCAGCAAAAAAAGACATTTCACACATAACCTACTTTTAAGCGTAAGAATTATATTTCTACTGAAAACTCTATTAATGTAAGACTGTAATGGCTTATCTTACACAACTGAGCTAGAAAAATCCAAAGAACAACAAAATAATTTCCATTTGTCCAATATTCCTGATTTGGCAGAAGAAAACAGTACATGACTGTCACAGAATGTGAGGTAATCAAGCAGTGAAATACTTGGAAACACACAATGTCTGAGACTAAATTTTTTTCCAAGTTAAGTGTTTCAGAGCCAATTGTTGCAAACCCAACCTTTGGACTGATATCTGCCTGGGAGAACCTGCCATGTTAACTCCTTTTCAATTCAGATATAAATAAATAGCAGCTGAAGACACCTATCATTCAGTTCCCAAGAGGACAGGCCCATTAAATTCAAAAGCAAACCACCTGCTCTTGACTGTAGTTCAAGGTCAGAGATGTGCTGTCTCTGAGGTTAAATGTGTGACTGTACCAGATACTCCTTCCCTTTCCCCCAACCCAATCTGGTAAAACTATAGAGAGCAGGGTATGTTACAGCACAAAGCGTCAATGCCACATCTAGCTGCTCAAGAGGGCTCCAGATTTTCAGTAGGTCATGAATTTAGGTCGTATTTCTCTGATATACATGCCTTATATGCAGTGCCTCTCTAGTACTCCTTCCCCACCACAGCTTCTCCCCTTGAGCCTCAGCAGAGAAGAAAAAGTGCACAAATCCTACCCTTCAAGACTGTGAAATTTGGATGCAACTTCCCTCAGCGACGAAAGAGCAGAGAGGTCTGGGAACCTCAGCCTCTTTTCTTCTTTCCTTTTTTTATATCATGGAGGATAGCTGTCAGCAGGGAAATACTTGCTATCAGGTAGCCCAGGTCAACTGTGGGGCCCTCACTTCTTGCGGGGTCTTGTCTTCTTGGGAGGCTTCATCACTGGCTCTGCCTCTCAAACCGCTTGGTCCACTTCTGTAAGGGAAGGTGGTACAAACTTTACTTCTCCAGAGAGGAGGCAGAGGGTAGAGGCAATGTATCTGCTCCCACCGCTCCTTGAGGCCAGCCCTGGGGACAGGAGTGAGGACATCAAGGACAGCCTAACCAGCCTTTCCCTCTGTTCAACTCACTCAACAGGCACCAACATACTGCAGTGGGATGTGTTAAACTGAAAACACGCTTCATCTACTCTTCTAATGCAGTATGTTGTGGGATCCCTCAGTCCACCTCTGCTCTTCCTTTCCCAGGAAAATCCATGAACGGGCTTCACCAACACAAAAGCCTCCTAAGGCACTTCACCCCTTGCTTAGTGTATTTACCTCACCTTTAATGAGTTTCAGCACATCTTCACAGAAGGTTTACATGCATTTAGCTTGATCTTTCTTTCTTCAGTTCATTAAACCAATAATGAAGATAAAACTCAAGTACTAGGACTGTTAGGGAGCTGGTCACGGCTGAGGTGGAGTGCCCATTAAAACCAAAACTAACGGCTTCAGGTAGGATTTCTAGTTACAGAATTAGTAATTTAAGTGTTTTGCCATGCTACCAAGGTCCATTCTTTTCACGTACTTAATAAAAATGAATCTATTAATCTTCAGTGTGCATATCTCCAGAAAGAAATGAACAGGAACATTTTAATTTTCAATCAGCATTTCTGGTGGATGAACTCAATTAAGTACTATCATATAAAATATCTGTGATAGCTTAAGGGTGCAGAGTGAAACTACATGAATAAATAAAAGAGCCAGTGAATGAATCATGAAAACTTACATCTAAACCACAGAATTATTGTCTAAAAGAATAAATCAGGATTAATCTAAGTGCATGCACATATTTGTATGTACATATCTATGTGCTCAACCTGCATTTCTAATGACTTCAAAAACGTCTACTTCTGTTTGAAACAGTGGGCACACATACAGTTTTGTGATGCTATTCCAAGCAGCAAAATTAAAAAATAAAAATGCAAGTAATAAAAATGGTAAAATATTTATAGAAATTATTTTATAAACATACAAATGCTGGTCCATTTTCTGTTACATTGGCTGTTCCACAAGTCCCATTATAAAACCTTACTTTCCATTATTTCCCATGTGCCTGTTCCAGGCAAGCTCCAAGGTCTCCATGGATCCTATGCAGCCTTGGCTAAAGAAACTTCTGATTTAAGCAAGGATGGGATAAGGGCTGAACTTGCAGAAGAAGTCAAGCAAGACACAGTGACTGCGAGGGCTGCCTGGCCTGCCTAAGCCACAAGGGTGAGAGGAGAAGCTAAACATGGTGGGACAGGAAGGTCAGGAGCCACCAGGTGGGGGGGAGAGGAAATATTTTGACAAGAAAGAGGGATACAGGGAGAAATGATCTGGAGGGACAAAAGCCCAGTACAGAAACAATGACATGGAGATGAGAGAGACATTACTGCTGGACAGGTGCATCAGGAGGTAGACAGGTGTTAGAGACACATCGTCCTGCGTGGCAGGCAAGACCCGGGCAGAGTATGGAAATCAGGTGCAGATCGAATGGGATTCACCTAGCAAACATGTGGATCAAAGCCAGATGGCAAGACCTGAAAAGATTTCTGTAGGTAGGTCCCAAAAAAAGATGTATTATAAGGCAGTGGTGGTGGGGAAGCCAAAAAGAGAGAAATCATATCTCTGAGTGCAAATTTATTTAGGTTTTAGAGCACATATTTAGAAAGAGTGGGATTAATTTGTCATTTCTGTTGAGCACTTGGATTAATTAATTTCTTTTTTCTTTCTGTTTTTTTTAAAGTATTTTGGTGCATAGTATTTATTCTGTGCAGACTCCTACAAACACATGTACCTACAGCACAAAGAAATGAATTGCTGAAAGATAAAATGTACTAGTTAAAAAGGTGTTAATGAATTCCTCAGGGCTTTGAGAAGCAGTGAGTAACAACCATCAAAACAAATACCATCCACTGAAGAATATTTTTAAATCAACTTTTTCACGGAAGACTTTTCTCAGTCATATTTATTATAAAATAGTTTATGAAGTGGTTTGTCTGGATTTTGGAGGGGAATGGCCTTGGAAGCTAAATCATAACCAAAACTGTAATAAAACCGATGAAAAATGTACAAATAGACCATATTAAAACTTGCTTATTACATTTCAGTATCCTCAGGAAGTTTTTTACGGCATATTTCTTCTTTCCTGGTGCTAGATCAACATTTCATTTTTCCTTTCTGTCAAATCTATTTCACTCACAGACTTTGTATCTTAAACATTTTCTCAGTGCCAGCAGTTGTATTTCTCTGTTGTCTCATCATCTCTTCCTTTTCAAGTATCAGTTTTACCTGCAACAACATAAAGCCAAATGCACTTGAAGATTGTTTCACAAGATCTATGGGAGCTTTAGACTTTCATTAAGAGTTTATTTGTTCTACTGAATAGATGCACTATTTTAACAGTGTAAAAATAAAATTCACACATACAAAAATGGCAGAATGTCCACTAACAATGGTTTGCTCATTAAGGATGGATTTTTAATGGGCTGCTCAAAATAACTATTTGACTCCTTTTTAATAGTGTGAGTATGCTTAGATTTACAAGATTGTTTCTTTTATTGAATTGAATAAAGAGTAATATTTCTATAAACAACAAGATACCAATTCTCAAGTTGAACAACAAATCAAAAGTTCTTGTTCAAGTTGAAGTAGTACAGAACTGTAAGCAAAGAAATTTTACACTTTATGGCATACACAGCAAAGAAGGCAAAATTTTCCTTATTTAAAAAGGGAACCTGCTCAATCCTGGTTGGAATGTACATACATACCTAATATATGCAGCAGTGGCAAATACTGCAGTTCAATATTTAATGATCCTATCATCAAAATGTTTTTGTATGTCCTATAAATAGCATCAATTATAATTCTTTTTTTTTTTTTTTAATTACTAATGGGTGACTAGGTCTACCAGTCTACTGTATATATTTGTTTGGGTAAACCTTAGAACCTCTGATGGCAAATAGAGATGAGCAGTGTGGTACAGGAGATATACTGATATTGAAAGTAGAAGTAAAACTCCATCAAACTTTCCTCAAGTGGACAGGAAACTAACACTCTCATCCACTCATCCACTGTCAGAACAAATCATCTACATGTGATGGAATATGATGGGTGAGGAAGAAAATCAAATCAAATGTGAGAACATCTTATTTTTCTAGGTTTTGCTGCTGGTTATTCCTGTGCAAACTTATCTTCCATCACATTCTTCTATGTGGAAGAGGATTCCCTGGAGTAAATCTGCTGGAAGTGTTCCCCACTCCAGTGGAAAACATAGCCAGGAAAAGGAGTGTCCTGCCAGCCCACGGTAAGATTAAGAGTTCCCTGGATGAAGTATTCTTCTTAATATACTTTCAAGAGCTAAAATTTTTCTAAAACTGTTGCATTGTTTGAAAGGTAAATAAGAAATCTACTTCCCTTCTACCAAAGACAGGTCTGCAGCTCTGACTTGCCAAACACTTACTTGTTCGACCTTGCAGTCATATCTCCTGAGACAAAATCTCCACAAGAAACATAATGGCTTTGGAATACAGTGCTGCTATACTCCTTCACAAATATCACTAAATCCAGTGGTCTGTGAATCTCATCTCAGCAAATCCTCAACAGCAAACTTTGGGACTGAAGTGTGGAAATGGTCTAAAGATAAGCTCTTGGTTCGGTCTCTTCTCCACCCCTACTTCTTCCCTGAGGAAGAAGTTATCTGACTCACAGTTATCTTTGGTTTTGTTTCACTAGCTGGCAAGTGGATGCAATGCTCAGTGTAAACAAGATGCGGTACTTGGACTGACCGACTATTTGCAGATGAATTGCAGGAGAAGCAGGAGAATTGTCTCACACTTCCCTTTCATGCACAGGATGTGGCAAAATCACGCCTGAAAGCACAATGACAGCACAGAAAACAGAACCCCCATGATAAAGAGTATTTGTTATTTTCAGAAAGATGAGAAAACCCCAGCTCACAATATCCTGCAAGCTATTGCTGAGCAGACACACAGAAATGAGGCATCAGACTGAGAAGGGGATTATGTGACATGCAGGCCCCTGTGGTGCAAGACTCAGCTTGCACTGAATGCAGATGTCTGAAACAAATTGCTCTGGAGTACTCACATCCATCTCTCTCCAGATAAAATTCAATGGAGAAATTGCATTCCCTCTCCAAGGATGACAGATGGGGGGGAAATATGGATGTACTTCTGTAATTTCCACAAGGATCTGACAATTACTGATAGTCTTTAGATCGTACTTTACATTTACAAATTTCAGCATGAACTGTATTTAATTAATGATAAGTCCTTAAATACACTGGAGTTGAACTAATGCAGCTTAGAATGACTAATGCACACAGGCAGAAGAATCGTTAACCTTAATGAATCATGGTTGGGACAGTGGACGGAATAAGTATTAGAAATATACTTGGACAGTGTGTGACAGGCTGGTAAAATAAGAACTTAATCATCTGACACAAGCTGTTGTATAGTCTTCCAGCTTTTGACTGTTCTCCTTGTAGATCAATAGCCATGAGAGAAACCAAGATTGTAGTGTGCAGTGGTAAGAAGATACACAGTGCTTGTTCATGATGCCATAGGCACAAGCCAATGTATGGTACCAGTACTGCCAGAGGAGTTACTGATTCGTAGGGTTTTGGCAGATGCAGAATAAAGCCTATGAATAACCATCAAATCACAGTCACTTTCAGGCTTCTGAAAAGGGCCATAATGTTGTATTAGTAATTAATTAGTATAATTTTAGTATCAGTAATGCCAGAGTAGCAGAGCCTTAATGAAAGACCTGAATGAGGATCATATCCATTACAAGCAGATCACTTTGATGATTTTATGGTATTAAATGGGGTGAAACAGTTACCGCCCAGTCAAGCTGAGAGTAATTCTCTTCTGGGTAGAACAGCAATTCTAAAGCTTTGACCATCAGCATCCATTAGTTACAGGCACTGCATCCTCACAAAAGCCCTGCAACACATTGGCTCTGTGCCCTGCATTGCTTTTTGGAAATACCAGACATTATCTCAATATAATATATTTACAACTGCATTTTTAATATCTCTAGAGTGACTGGTAGACAGATCAATTTTTTTGATAAAAGTGACTTTTCAATATTTAAAAAAAATCTAAGTAGTCTGTATTTAAATTTTCCTTTAATATATTGCTGTTAAACCTTCTGTGCCTTGTTCAGCGTTTATAAGTCTTCCACGTCCAGATCAGCACCATTCATTTTCCATTAAATTTTCTCAACCTTAACCCCCTGAACTGAGGGGAATGGCAGGCACAACCCCTTCAAAGGTTGCTAGCAGAGGCTGCAGCAGAGGACCAAGTTGTATGAGCACTGATTACCCACCTTCACACTCCCGGGGTGCCAGAAGGGCTCCTCCCAGCCTTGCTGCTTAAGCTTGCTTATCTCCACTGAGGCAAAAGCTGGGTTTGACTGACATGTGTTACTGACTTTAGAATTTTTGCATCAGCATGAAAGTCCCCAGAAGGCTGTAAAAAACACTTTGCCAGTAGCACATTTGTTATTTAACTGTACAGAAAGCGATGGCCTACACCAGGACAGCAAAATGCAGGTATGATCATACTGAATACTGAGGTTAGACGTTCATGTGCAGCAAACCTGTATGCTATAACTAATAATATAATAATGTATCTTGATATTATTCTTATTTCTTAAAATGAGCTACCGTATTAATGTTTTATCTTTCAGTCAGGTAAGATACTGAGACTTTGCTTCTTTATGGCCACACCAATTACCTTCCCCCTACAGAAGTAAATGAGAACATAGTTCTTACTGTAAGTACATGCAACTTGGTAGCTATGGTAGCAAGCCTTTGCAAGAGTGAGCCCTGTTTTTAAAATACCAGTGCACAGGTTACACAAAGCAAAATAAACAGAGATTTGTTTACTAGCAACCTGCTGTGATAAACAGAAATTAAAAGGATTAGGTGTTCCTTCGGGGAATGTGTCTCTTCTTCATATTAATTACACTGACAGTAGCTTATTAATGCTGTATCAGCTTTTGTATACAGTTTTCACAGAAAAAAAAAAAGAATGGATACAATAGAACATGAATGCAAATACACTTAGTTGCCTGCTTGGTACAAGTTTTAGTGGGTGTTTAAATAAACAAATGAAGATACCCTCACTATTATGAGGCAAAGCAGAAGAACTAAGCTAAAATCACAATGGAAAGCTGTCAAACCCTCACATTTTGCTGCTGGGGAATGCATAATACATGTAACATTTTCTTTGTGAAATCAGAAAGTCACATTACACAGCTCACCTTCACTCACATTTTCCCCAGTAAGGTTTGTGCTTGAGTTTTTGAGGGGACATGAAGAGTTATAGATCTGTGAGCAGCCACACTCTTTGTTCTTCTGCTCAGCTGTAAAAAAAACCATTTTAAAATAATCTGAATTTGTTCCCTGTGAGACATTTGTGTTTCAGAGTCCGGGGGGAAACTCACCTAACCCCATTCACCAACACAGCAGGAGAGGCCTGTACCAAGGTCATGCTGCAACACATACGCTTGCACCACAGTGAGCAGGAAACACAGAGGAAACGGGTTGGGTTTTATAAATAATGCAACAGCTAACTGTTTTGTATAAGAGAATGAAATGCCAAGGGAAAGGCTAAAGGAATGGTTTGTATTTGAAATAGAAAATAAACCTTATGTTTTATCAGACGTCTGTTCTAGTACATGTACAAAAACCTGGTCTTGCTCTATTTTGTGCGTAGCTGTGACAGCTTCTTATCCTTAAGTCAGTAGTGGAAAGTCAGTGTGCAAGAGTGTTACACCATATAAAAACATCCTTTCATTCTTTTTTTTCCTGTTTAGTCACTTCATTCTTCCCAAAGTCCCTTACCTTTCAGTTTCTCCCTCAGGAGTTTATTGCTCTCTCCTCCTTATCCTGCCTCAGTCCAGGTGGGAGTACCAGGGATCCCAGTGGCAGGTACTTCACTCACTAAATGAGGATCTTCAAACAGAAAATAGGATCTGCAATTTTATAGCAGTCTGCCCAGCTTGGGATATTAATCATGCATTGTTTTTGGGGGTTAAGACTTGTTGCCTGATCGTAGATCAAACTCTAAAAATGAAAGTGTCAGTAATAAAAACACCCTGGCAGACTGGGATGTGCTGCTGAAGTTAGCTGTCGGCAGTACAGGGAGAAGCTGCTGGAACCAAAATCCATCAACCTGAGGTGTCCCTGACATGTTTCCCCTGATGTTCCTGGTGTCACAGTGAGTCAGATGCTGCTCATTGACTGTCAAAACTACACCAGCAGCCTGGGGTTAGTTAGAGACCAAGGGAGATGGCTAACCCTCCCTGGATGTTATCATTAAATAGGATGTGGTCCTAAATACAGAGCAGTGCTGTGGTAGAAGTGTGGCCAGGCCCTCAGGAGGCTCTAGGAGCCCTGGCTGACCTACTTAGATGATGGTCCACAGCTTCACCTAGCCCACTTGCTCCTAATTGCCACCCACCTGCCACCTCTCTCCTGCCTGTGGCATAGGGTGTCCTGGCACTGGCACTGCACCAGCTGCCAGAGACAGAACTCCAAAGTGGCATCCCGTGTCCAGAAATGGGACAAGGTCCCAGGAGCTTCATGGCTTTGTGTAGTGTCAGCTGACATGCCAGGGTGCACCTCCATCCCAGCAGGGCGGAGCATCCCTGCCTGCCACCCTAACAACTCACAGCCTTGCATCCCTGCTACTGAGGAGATGATGGCTGAGAGGCTTTGGAGACAAGACTGGGGAGATGCACACCCACATCTCTGGAAATCTAGTAGGCTTTAGCTTTCTACAGAAATGGCATTTCCCTAGGAATACCTGTGTCATTCTGGAGAATAATACAGTTCCCTTTTAGAAAGGCTGTGAAATACAACAGAACATGGTATGTTTTTACACACATATTCTAATAACGTAAAACAGATGCTCAAAACCCAGGATTTGGTCTCACATAAGTGTTTATAATGTTTCCTAGTTAGAAACAGGCAAGCTTTTCTGCTTCAGCAATTAAATGCATGTTTGGCTGCATTCCTATACATTGATAACATCCATTGTTCGTTACAATAAACAGCTGGTTAAAATAAATAAATAAAATGGGAAATTATTTCTCTACAGCTCACTTTTTCTCCTATTACTTGTCACATGCAGCAAGAAGGCTTCCAAAAGTCCTGTATATGCTGCTGGTGTTGTGTTATGATTATAATTTTGAGAGCCTTGTGTAGTGCTTTGTTATTTTAAGCATATACAGACATAAAATGGCAATAGAGTGATAATGAATATTTACGGTTCCTGTAGCTGGTTTCATTCACAGAAGTCCAACTGCTTAATTTCTATTTTACTCGTATTTGAGAGGATGTTTTGGCACAGATTAAAAAACCTGACTGACTGTACCTTAAGCAGCTGGATCCAGTTCTCCTAGGTCTGGACTAACATTTATTACATATAGGAAATACAACATGAATTTCAACAGAAGTTTTCTTGACTTAAGTTTCAATATATATACACAGAATATGAAATAAAGAAAATTTAAAGGGGTGGTTAATAATCGCATAGAAAGTGGAATCACTGGAAAGTGAAAATTGTTAATCTAGTTAAGACCTCAGAAAAATCCGAATATTTCAAAGTAGAAAACTTGACAGGTCAGTGCCCTTCAATGATAACACAACATCATCAGACTGAGTAGACTCTTAAGGAGAATGCCCACAGAAGAACACTTCTACCCTCTTTTTAAATGCAGAACAATCTGGTCATCAGGCAATAATCAGCCTGACAGTAATCACTCCAGCTATCTGAGAGGGACTTTTCATAGTGTCCTATGAAAGAAGCAGCCTTTTGATGCTCAGCATTTAGCCTTGTCATTATCAGGGTTACTGGAAAAGAACTACACATAGAGTGGAATAAAACAGAAAAAAATATGATAAAATTATTTAATGAAAAAAAACAATTTTACAGAAAAAAATGCTGTTTTAACATACCAATCATGTCAAAATTACTGCAACTATTTGAAATAAAATGAAGTGTTTGCTTTTATTTGGCCATGAAATAATACAAAATTTAGTGCAAAGATGAAGTCTGACATGACAAAATGTTTACAAAATGGTTTTCTTTATTTCAGTCGTATTTAAATGAGAGAGAAAAGGAAATGCCTAGAATGAAGGAAAAAGGGGAAAATAACAGATAATGACATATTTGAGTGATTTATGAGCTGGGCCACTATTCAGATCTCATAGCTCCTAGTCTGCAGGGATTTTTCACTGTGAACAGCATGGGCAGGTCCCGTGTGGCAAGTTTCACAGGTATCTAGCTGCAGATCAGCTGCCACCACGGTGCTGCCCCCACTGGCTGGGTGTCCTACCCTAATGCTGACTTGGTGCAAGATGACTCTCATGAGAAGCTGTAATGACCCTATACCTTCCTAGGAAGGCATTTCCTTGACATTAGATACTAAATTACAGCAAAAACATTGTGTTTAAGCCCAGCACTGTAGAACATGGATTTGAATGAGTTGTATATGTGAGTAGGACACGAGTATCCATGCAGGGTTCAGCTTCCATCTCTCTCTGCCATGCTTCTGCTGACAGGAATGAGAATGGTCCGTCTCTGACCTGAAGGAGCATGGTAAAGTGTCTGGCAAGTGCCTAGATCTGTATTCATAAATCACACATAAAGGCCCACAAAACAAAGAATAACCCATTTTTCAGGACTGAGCTTGTACACCATTTGGTCAATAGCCCATTAAACCATAAAAGAACAACAAAAATTGAACAACAAAAATTATGCCTGCTCATAAACTGAGTACCATCTGTTTTGTGTGCCAGCCAAAGCTTGGTGGGAATAACCTGTGTGGTCATGCAACAAAAGTTTGTCATTGTCTGCACAGGGGGATGACATCCCTCCACTTTCTACCACTGTAGTTCTTCACTTGCTGAGTATCATGACCCTTTAAGCGCTGTCTGCTGCGTACAATAGCCTTATATACTGCCATTTCCTGGCTCAGCTCAGCACAGGACATGCAAACAATAGGGCTCACTGAAGGAATAAATACTAAAAGAAGACATTTTTCACCAAAGTGAAAGAGAAATGGAAACAAAGCACAGAGAAATGTTGCATATTTGTAGGGTACCTACATGTGACGAGGGTTTTGCCAGGCATCTGTCAATATTGTCCCCAGATAACATGTGCTTGCTGGGGGCTGAAGCCATGTCCAGTTCCTGAGGAATCAAAGTGACATAATGATGGTTGAGGAGGACAGGGAAAGAGACTCAAGTTTGATCAAAACAAACTCAGGCTACCTAAAGCACATGGTCTGTTTTCATTTTTTTGCTAAACACCTCACTGAAAATGCGTTATGTGATGACAGAAAGAGGGAAATTGCCATCTGCCAGTATCCAATACAGTCAACAATATTTTCCCATCCAGGCACCAAAACTGCTTTTGCGCCATGTATACTCAAGCAGCTGGCAATCGTAGCAAAGCAACAAGCTGCTTCAGTACTTTGACATACGGTTACAGGAAAACAAATGGAAAAGAGACAGTGAGAAGAAACTGGCAAATGGTTAGAAACTGGAGAGTCATTGAGCACTGATCTGGGTCTAGGCCCCAGATCCTCCATAGCTCTGGGATGAGAAGATCTGCTGGTTGGTTTGCTCCTCTCAGGAATGCAAAATTCAGCTTCCTTCCCATGTTCAAGGTGTCCAGCTAAAAGACATTTGTAATCACCTGCAACACAAGTGACTTAACATGTGTGTGGGTGTGTCCCTGAGTGACTGGTGTCAGGGACTGCAACAATTTTCTGCTTACCCCTGAAGAAAATCTCCTCAGTTGCAGGGCAGGAGAACTGCAGTTTGCTCTTCACAGGCAACTGTGGTGTTACTTGGTCTTGCTGACATTGGTTACTGCGAATGATCGAGGGAGCCACAGATACCCCTGCAGTGTCACCTTTGTCTCCATCACTGGTGGTTGTGCAAGAAATGTGGGATGAAGGCAAGTGGAGACTCTGGGGAAGCAGCCTTTGCAAAGCCTATGGGGTCAGGAAAAGCCACACAGCTCCTGCTGACATACATAATGGACCAGTAGACACCACCTATGCCATTCGCATTTTGAAAACTTTTCTAATTTTGGGGCAACTTTTATAAGACAAGCCTGCCTGGCCATGCTTTTTCTGATAAATACTTCAAGCAGTGTGTCTGGTTTTGTTTTGTATCCTAGTGACTCTTTTTCCAGTGCCAGTGTTCTTGATAACAAATCTCTCTGAAGTTTCTTGTTCGCTTCTGTTGCTGACAGTTCATCTCATCTGATCAGGAACGTGTCTTTGTACTGATATAACCAAAACGCCTTCAAGCACATGGTGAACTTCCAAAGCTGCTTGTTTCTCCACTTTTTAGTTCTCCATAAATTTTTATTTTCTTTTTATCCTTCTATCAGTTCCCCTAGTGACTCAATGTGAACTTGTGTGAAATAATGTAAGCTAGTGGGAGAGAAAAATAGGGCAAGTTTTTTACCTTCTTCAAAGGAAGATACCACTGTTGCTTCTTATATGTTTCTGCATGCATCAAAAATGTCTGAGGATTGCCTATCACTGATCAAGAAGGACAGGGTATTAAGGAGGATGGTGGAGGTATTTTGGTTTTCCACAGTCTTGAATTCGGTGTATGCCATTTTTCAGCATCCTGCTGCAATGTGGCTTTTTCTGACAGAAGAGAGACATACTTAGGCACATTTTCACTTTTCAGCCTAAATCCCTTCCTAGACATGAATAGAAACTGCAGCTGTATCTGGGATTTCAAACACTATTGTGGAGAAACTTCCTATTGACACAGAAATTAAAGAGAAACTCTGTGTGTAAGAGAAAATGGTTTGCAGCTTACTTGAAGAGCTAGAGTAATAGAAGCTTTCAAAATACTCAGTTCTCTGTCATGTGTAAGCCTCAACTGGGCCTGTGTTTGAAACACTGTTGGTGTATCTCCTCCTAGTCCATGCTTGCAAATACTCCCAGAGCTAAGGCTATTGAAGAACGGGTAGATCATATTCTGGAGAGAATGAAATTATTTAAACATGGGCTTCTATTGCCTTTTGAGTTGTTACAGATCATCTTGAATAGGGAAAGAACTAACCATCTAGCAGGGACTAGAGTAGCGGGACATGAATCAAGACTCACAGGCGAGTCATATGCTTCTGGGGAAACGGGCAAGTTTAGCTAGTTTGTGGTACCTAAAATGATGCAGGATGTCTGTGTGTGGAGAATGGGGCTGAGCCTTGTAGTCTGCACTATACACAGCTGCTCTGAATTTCCTTCCTTCTTTCTAGAATTCATTTCCAACTGCAATAGGCAATGCTTTCTGTGTTACCCTGAAGTGTGTTTGTCTCCAGTGATTTTATTTCAAAAGCCCTTTATTTTGGGCCAGGATTAATCCCACTTTGACTTACAGATGTCTGAAAAATAAACACCTAACACTAACTTATTTGCCCTGATCAGTATAATCCATATGGCCTATCTGTGCTCCACAAAGAGGCACTCTCAGCTGCTTAAGATGAGAAGGAAGAATTGTTATGTGAAACTGTGTGCCATTCTTTCACTAACTGCAGGAGAAAGCCAGAGAATTTGCTTAGACTAGACCCTCACTTCAAGAAGTTTGAAATTAAGTTATAAGTATCCCCCACTTTGAGTCAGGCAAAGATGGCAAATAAAACCTTCTGTGCTCTACTTTTATATTTAGTCCTAGTGTTTCTACAAGTTGCAACAGAAGTCTCACTCTTCAAAGGCAACGCAAGCCCTCCCCTTACACTTTGGGAAAGTCCACGGTTCTTTAATCCATTGTTTTGCTAACTTCATTATAACCACTAATAGCGAATTAAGCTATATCGGTACAAAACCTTCCAGCCCATTAGTTAAGGGAGGTGCGTTCACATCTCTGTGAACACAAATAACAGAATGCTGTCTCTGCAGGTGTTGATTAGACCTTGAATGAGGAAGAGAAAATTGGGCCTTCGATTCCTGGAATGATATGAAGTATTTTAAAAAACTAATCTATGAAGTGAACACCTACGTTCTATGTTTCGAGATGGAAATTACTTTCAGCGATATTAATGCCTGTTTATTTGAAGTGGTCATTCTGGCATGCTTTTTGTGATTTTAAGGTTTTTCAGACTATTAGAAGGTGATATAAGATATATGAAGGCTTGGGAAGCTTTTAAGTTTCCATGTTTTTCTTTGTTTAACAGCACAGAGATTAAAATTGTCAGAAGCTCCTGAACAACATAGGAGCTCATGGGCTATTTTGAAATGAGCTCTAGGGCTCGGGTTCACAGTTAATCTATGATGATTTAATAAGTTTTGCTGCTGCTCGTCACAGGCCAGGGAGGCACATTCAGCCAGACATGGCAACTTGGCTGACACACAGGTACCATCTGAACACATACTCGAAGTCTCAGCCTTCCTGGATCATGAGAAGCTGTGCAAATCAGCTGGCCTCCTCATTAGCTCTAAAAGTGGGGCCTGACATTCCAGTGTGGTGAGATATTAAATTCTACCCTTGAATTTTAATTTAATTTTAATTTCAATTTGTGTTTTACACTTGTGAATAGATCTGACATACAAGGAGCTCTTGTGTCATAAAATTATGATCCTGACACAGCACTGCAATGCTCATAGGAACCTCAGAAAGTCTTTTAGCCCATCTTTAAGCTCTGGGAAAAGACACAGAGCACTGCTCATGAATGTCTGTCTGCTAGACGATTTTCAGAGAAAATCAGCAAATAAAAATGTCCCAAGTAATCATCCCAAAGAATCATCATTAACATAGGAATAGGAATAAAGATTACTTGATTATTAATAATGCATTGGGTTTTTTTAAAAAATAATTAAAATGTTTTGCCAAATATGTTTCATCTCATGCAATGGCTAAAATCCACATCTCTACAGTGTATTATAAGAAGTACCCACACCAAGTTACTTTGGCCCATCAGCTTCACAGGGCTTTGGGACACCTCAACAAGTACGCTTTTATTTACACCCCACACCCTCTCCTTTTTATTTTTTATTTTTTTTGGTTTGATTTGGTTTTTCTCAAATTAGTCTATTGAGTGATCCAGATGCTTGTGTTTGTGGTAGGTGGTAGGACAGTAGACAACATGTGTAACTAACAGACATTACCCTGTCTGTGCAAAAAGCCAGCATACATATTATGCTATGCTTCTGTAGACTCCAGCTTCATGGCAGGGACTCTTAGACACAGGGCACAGAGGTCTGATGCTAAACAAAATATTCCCAAACAGAAGTGGAAAAAACTCTGTGCTGGATGAGACACCATCCACTTCAGTGAAGGTTCAGTAGCTCCACAGATGTAGCTAGAGAAGAAAGCATTTACAACTCAGTCAGAAGTAGAAACATTTCACAATACCAGATTATTTGTAAGAGAGGGTATTTTTATAGTGTCTCAGTTTAAGTGGCCAGGGTGAGCCACAACTCAGAGAGCAGAATTTGCTCTTTGTTAATCCCCTCCACCCCCTCGGTGGAAGATAGAAGGGGAATAAGGAATAGAGGCTTAAAGGTTGGAAGTTAACACTAGAACAGATTTAATGAAATGGGGAAGGGCAGTAACAGGTGGGAGAAGAACAAAATATACAAATATATATACAACCCGATCCTGATGATTGCCGATATAAATTCCTGAGAGTCCCTCACGGCAAAGTCGATGCAGGAAAGAGGGTCCAAAGCTCTTCCCAGCACCCAATGGATTCGGATCCTGCAGAGCACGTGGTGAGCTGATAGCAAAGACAGGGTCCTTCCTCTCTCTGGGACGTCTCCAGGTGGCGACGAGAAGGAGAGGAACTTGTTGTTTTCCTGGCTTTTATAGAGTCTGGAAGGAAGTGGAAGGGAATACTGATTCCTCAGCTTTCCCCACCCCAGACCCCTTTTCACAAAGGGTCCTAAACTCCACCCCTTCTCTGGGTCCTTGCAGCAAAACCATAAAATTTGTCCGTGCCCTCAAACCATAACATTTAGTATCTGTCAAGTGAGTTTGGTAGGACACAACACTGAACATGGCTCAATTCACTTAGTTACCTGCCCAGCCTAACCATCTGGTCAGTTTTGTATTGTATTTGTCATTAATTTTTTTTAATCATAAATTGTTTATGCTCAGAAGCAAAGGAAGAGAGGAAATTGCCTTGGTGCTCACACTGACAGATGTGCCTCACCCCTTTTTGGATTTAGTGGGTAGAAACTCAATATATAAACTCCCTTCTCTGTCTACTAACAAACTTAATCATCCCTTAAGGTAAATATTAATCCAGGCTTTACCTTACTCCTTCTTTGCTTCCTGGGTGAGTACATCCTGATGCCCGCAACGTGTCAAAAATGTGCCTGATACAGTCATTCATTTCTGATTAAACTCTTCTTAAAAATACACAGCAAAAGTAAATGCTCATGGTCAGTAACTGATTCTGGCAAGCAATTTTCACTCAAAATGCAACTATTCGCTCACCTACAACTTTCACAATAAACTCCCTGGCAATAGAAACTGGTTCCCAGCTTTCTCTGAAGCAGGAAGTCTGCAATGTTTGTCAAAGCAAATAAATGGGAGGAGATGCAAAACAGCTAACAGCTATACATGAAAACCTATTTCCCAATTTCCAGCAATAAACTCTTTCCAAACAGATCCTCTCAGGAAAATGCATCTATCTTTACTGAATATAATTAACTCAGAGCATGTCTTGATTTTCTATATTGATAAGTGTTGCATTGGCAAGTGCACTTGAAAAACTAGCACACAGAAACATGGTATCTTGCAAGAAGCTATTACTAATAATGAACAACTTTCAGAAAAAAAAATAGCTGTAACATGTGCAAATTCATTGTCATGTGGAATAAATGAACTCGGGAATACCATACATAAGAACTGGATAGGTCTGTATGAGAAGTATGTGTTGGATTGTAAAAATATTTTTTGGTGTTACAGATGATTTTTGAGAGTAATACCAAGCAGATAAGCATCTGAACCAAAATTATTCTCCTTCCCATTTTTTTAAACAAATACAAGACTTCCTAGTATAATAAGTATTTAGCCACAAAACATGACACTCTGTCAATAAGGCCTGACTGCATCCACTACACTACCAGTAAACAGGAACTGAAGCCACCTGATAGCAGGCACTTATTTTTGTGCCAGCTGCACAGAAAACCTCTTCCCTGGTGGATATGTGTATAGTATCACTTTCTTTCCTCCCCAGTATCTTCCACGTGTCAGATTTTGGCAGGTCCTTCCTAAACCCTACCTTTGTCATAGGCAGACTAGATTATTCCCCCTCCATATAGAGTTCTGAGAAATACAACTTGTCCTAGATCAGAGGCAGTGGTGCTGAAAAACTGGCAATGGGACGAGAGTAAAGCATGAAGTACAGTGTAGGGAGACAACGAGTGTCAGAGGTAGGACTGGAATGAGAAAGGACCCAGTAACTTAATTTCTTAGATACTCGCTTGTGTTAACCTTGGCCACCATCCAGCTGCTCACCCAGATGCTCTCTAACTCCCCCTTCACAACAGGTGGTGGGGGACAAAACAAGATGAAAAAACTTGTGGACTGAAATAAAGACAAGGAGATAGCTTACCAGCTACCATTACAGGCAAAGCAGACCTGACTTGGGGATAATTAATTTAGTTTATTGCCAATTAAAAAAGATTTGGGTAGCAAGAAGCAAAGAAAAAAAAATAAACCAACTCTTTTTCCCTATCTCCACCTCCATTTTTTTCCCAGGATCTACTTCACTTCTTCACACCTGTCTCCTCTATGTTCCACCTCAAACAGCACAAGGAGTTGTGCTGTCCCTGACGTGCCCACCTGAGGCTGATTGGCTCAGCCATGTCCTGTGGTGGTTTCATTGCAGAGAGGGCTGAAACTGGCTGTGTCCAGTACAGGGCAGCCCCTGGCCTCTTCTTACTGTGTTAAGAACACTTTCATCAGATAACAGCCCTCCCCACTAGCAACACCTTGCTACCTACACGCAATGCACGCTGCAATTGGTTTTATTTAATGTTTTCAACCACTGAATCTCAGTTTAATAAAATGGTGAGGGAAAAAGAGGTAGGGCATGGTATTGCATTGCTGTAACAAAGCAGCAATCTCTAGGACACACTGTATGGAGAATATCAGCTTATTCTTCCTTGCTGACTTGCATTGTCATCAATAGCCATAATGCAAAACAGTCACTCAGCAGCCTTATATTACTATTTACACTATTTAGCTTAAAAAGAGTTTGGGATCTCATCATCTGCCTTTTGATTAACCTTACTGTGTATTTGCAATGCCATTACCATTACTGTTCCCTGGCACAGAACCCAAAGAGCCATTTGCAAAGGTAGCTATATCTCAACTGAGGCAGGGTACAGCCTGGAAACAGCAGAAAACAACACTATGAAGTGCTGAATGAGTTTATCATGTGTAACTTATGCAAAATCCCCTTGAGTCCTGCGAGATGGAGTCCTCCTAACTCCTTTCTGATTTAGTGCCTCTGCCTCCTAGAGCAAGAACAAATATCTATTACCTCTTAAATGAAGCAGATGAGAATTTCTTGACTTTAGAGATCTTGAAAAATATAGTCTAGCTTTCCCAGTGGAATATCTGCAATGGTTTATTTTTTCTTAAAAGAACACTCATTTACTAATTTATATTTACAGCATCTGGCTATGTAAATTTTTAATATAAACCTGTATCTAGTAGGAAACCAACACCAATCATTATGAAGAGGTTTACATGGATGCAAAGCTTTCCCTCTAAGGATTTCAAGCATGTTTCATTTGTAGTTGCTACCGCTTATTCCTGGGGATGTCTCCTTTCTATAACCCTGAAGGAGGTCAGGGGCTTGGCTGGATCAGCACTGAGATACCTGGGCAAATGTAGTCAGGACTATTCCTGAATGATTTAGATTTACAAAACTGGTTGGAGATATTTACCTGCTCCTGGAGGATCGAACAGCAACTGTTTAATAGCAGCTTGCCACTGCTTATAACATTCCCCTTTCTGCATAGGGGGTAGATACTTTATGTTGGATGTTGCAAGGTGAGTGCTCACAGAGGGGAAATATGTTTTTTTCTTTATAACACATACATCTCACTACTCTTGGGTGAGCTCTTAGGACAATATCCTAGTGAAATACGTTGTTGGATTATTTTGGCCCTTCTGTTACATCCTTCTCTCCAGCTGATGTTCACAAGTGCATCTATTTTCCTCCTTGTGTGTAGACTTCAGAAGTCAAACTCTATGTCCTTTGAGTTTCCTCTGTCCCTCTGGAATAGCTGTGCTTTCTTGCACAGCTTGTGAATTCCATCGTTTGACCAGGGGTAGGTTGTGTCCACCCTTATCTGGGCTCCCAGTAACAGGAAAAGTATTCTAGAAATAAAGTCTTCAATACTGCTGAAACATGCAATACAACATCAGTTTAAAGAAAGGGAAGCTCCAGATGTTTGGTGCAGGGTGTTATGGCTTTGAGTTGCAATCAAACAATGCAACATGAAAGAGAGGATCTCTCTTCCAGAGACAACTCCTTCTGATTCAGTCTAAATCCATGCTGCATAGATAACACAGAGGAAGCATCACCTCCAGGCCTGACTGCAGGCCCTTTGGCCTTCAGGCAACAGACCTTGCAGAACTACAAGAAGACTATCTCCTGCCTGCAGGAGTTGTACAGTCTACCATTCATGCTGCACTACCTCTACTCTTGCACATGCTCTCCAATGAGGATGGCTATAAAACAAAACACAGCTGCCCTTCGATCAAAATTTCACGGAGTTGATGTCCTTTCCTGTTTTATTGCTGGTGCTGATAATGAGCCATATATATATTGTGGCACTGATATTAGAGATATCTTTTCCCAAAGAGAATGAACTGTTTATTTGAGGCTTTTTAACTGTTCTAGCCAGGCTAAGCCACCAAACTTGTTGCAAAGCTTTTATGTAGATTATTATGAACAACATTAGTGTATTAATGATTCCTCTGTGAATTCCTAAAATGTTAGTACATCACCAACTGCTAATTAAAGAGGACACAGCTATGACACTAGGCAGAGACTACAGTCCCATATCCAGCAGTTTTCTGTTACCTGACAAATAAATCAACTTTCATTTCTGTTTTGATACTGAGCTGAAAGGACTACCTGCCTTGACTCACCAGCACATACTGACTTCCTACACATAGCTAGGCATCCTCAGAATTATTTCTGGTTTGTTCCAATAAACATGGACTCCTGGATATCACTATATTTCCACTCTTTCCAGTAACGGTTTGATTTGGAATTGGGGGTCCAGGGAAAGCCTGCTGCTTATCTTGTTCAGGACCTGGCTTAGTCCATTAGGCTCATCTTGGATTTGAGTTCTGTGTCACGTTGCATCCCAATACAGCGGTCTCCAACTCAAAAGTCAGTTTCAGTTTTAGGGTGTGTTAGTTCTTCAGACTTCAATCTCATTTATAAATGTTTTATCAACTAACTTGTGAGAAGGACCACTATTGCTACAACCAGGCTGCAGTGAGCTGGCATTGCCAAGCCTGCCTTTTACTTTCACATTGAAGATGCGCCTCAGTATCTGACAGGATCAGGTAGATCTGCAGGTGGCCTACAGGACTCTGTGCTGCAGAAGAGAAAAATTTTCCCAGACTGTAACTTATATGTCCCTAAGGGATGTTTCCAGGTCTGCACTGGTCAGAAGGCTAATATCACACTGAACAGGAGGCCCAAACTCAGGTCTGAGACTCAGGTTCAAGGTACAAATATAGCACAGTGTTCAAGGACTCTTGGTTCTTGCGCTTATACAGAATAGGTGCAGAGAATCCACACATGTTTCTGATCTGATTCCCTCATTTAACTATTATGAATGCATCTCCTTAATATTTGCTAGTTTACCAATCTCTGTAACCAGCTATATTACCAAAATAGTAAACTTAGTGAAGAAAAACCCAGACTGCTGTGACTCCTGTCTGTAGTATGTATTGCAGGAGATGGAAAGTCCAATTAGCAGCTCCATGCAGTGGCAGCTTGGACTGCATAACTTTTCACTAATTCATCAGACTGCAGAGACAGGTGTATTTTAGAAGCTCTCCGGGACATGCTTTGTCTCAATGTGTAAAAGATGGACTGACTAGATCAAAAACCACCATGTGATGGGAACCAAGAACGAAGAGAAAGCACTCCTGAGAAGACTGCCACTGAGTATGTAAAGTAGAATGGCTGAAATCTGCAGAGTAGAACTGAATGGGCCCTTTGGCTACCTGATCTTCAGCAGATACAATTTTTTTTACTTGCTCTTTCTTTACCCAAGATAATGTGAAGTTGTATTTAGACTTGCTGGTAAAGAGCTCTGGGATCCTCTGATGAGGAGTGCTGTAAAAGTCCAAGGCATTGTTGGATCAGGAATTGTCTAAATCATGGGCATTTAACTAAAGAAGATAAAGCTATTAAACATCCCATAACTCAGTTGTTCTTGAGGAAATGCAGAGAGATAAGTAGTAGTGAGGTCTTTTTACAGGATAGGAGGGTGAGGAAATGAAGGACCACTATTATGTCTTTTGTCCCTTAAATAAGAAAAATAATGTGTCCAGAAAAAGCAGAATAACTTTTTCTTAGAAATAAAATGGCAACAGTTGCTAGAAAAAAAAAATCCACATGCATGTTATGCTCTCATAATTCCTGATAGGACTTGAAAGTATGGTTTGAGAATTCTATATTTTTGGTAAAGATATAATAATCTTTGCAAATTACATGCTAATTTTACGTATTTGGTGGAAAGATCCCCACATTTAATATAATTAGTGTATTGCTTTGTTTGGTGTATGGCTTTGCTTTGCCATAGTATGAGGAATATCGTTGCCATTGGTCAAATATAGCTGGTTCGATGAGATCAGTGGAGAAAACAAACATGCACACATAACTCCCATAGAATTTCGGTAGATTGGCTCTACCCAAAGAACAGAGGAGGCCATATGAGCAGAATTATATTTGAGCTAATCTATCAAATAACAATTTTTTTTAAAAATCACCACAGCAATATTGTAGATCCCAACTCCCTTATAAGCTCCTTCCCAGCAGATAAACCGCATAGAATAAATCAAGCAAGCAAAACTCCCCTGGCTTCACTACTGCTGCACCTGCTAAAGCAAATGCAGTCCTATTTTAAAAAGCATGTCTGCTACAGTATTTGCTCACTTTAAATCACTGCTCATTTCCAGGTCTTCTTTTGGCTGCACTCAGTATTTTACTGACACCATGGAGTTATACCATTTTTACATAAGCCTTACAGTTTGAGAGGATGTAGAGAGTCCTTATTAACACCTTAGGGGCAAGATAACCACAGTTCTTTAAGCCACTTATCTGAGTACTATGTTCTACTTCTTACGATGTGATTTAGCCCCAAATCTGGCTGAGTGATTCTGTTTACCAATTCTACAATATATTAAAAAAAAAAAAAAGAAAAAGAAAAAGTAATGTATCTCTTGTCACATATTCAACTGGTTTGAAGATCATAGCCAAAGGATATATTTTCAGTGAAAGCTACGTGCAATCCTGCTGAAAGTCATAAACCTCTCTAGCTTTAATGGTTCTGCCAGAGTACCCTTATTTAGCTGCTATGAAAGCATAATATAAAGGCACTTATTGGGAAGCAAAGTTTATATCTGGGTCTGTTCAGCTGAGGCAAGCCCTTGGCTCAGCACAGCTAAATTGCTCTCTCTGCATGTTGGCCCTTTTCTGCCTTCTAGCACTGACATTGCTGTGCTCCTCAGCACTGCTGCAGCTTTGCTGCTCCTCCTCCTCCTCTCCCTACAGCACACAGAAGGCAGGAACATGGAGACTCTAACAGAGGAGATGTACAACTGTAAATGCCTCTGATCCAGGTTGCAAAAGACACAGAGCAACCAAAATCCAATTTAAGCACAACACAGAATATGGTTTCTGGAGCACTTTGGAGCCTTCTTTCTTTTCTGCAAACGAAATCTCAACCAGTTCCAACCGGCAACATGGGGAGCTTAGCTTGCAAACTGCTCACTCAGGACAACAGAGAAGCTGAATGAATTACGGTCACATGGTTGACACACTAATAACTAGCATTTGGTATAGCATGACAATACATCTAGTGCCCCAGATTTCCTTCTGGAGATACCATACAAGGCTACTGGCACCCAACTTGCTGATGGCACCCTGGCTTGGCCATAACCCCTGACCAAGCAGACTGTGTAGAAGGAACTGACTGTACCTCTGGGATGCATCGGGTGGTCCTGCTCCTCATTTGTTCATACCTGATGTAATTCTCTTTTCTGTCTGCTCACCGTGCTCCAGCTTGAAGGAAAAGCAGCTAGCAGAGTTTGCCTTCTTGCCCTCCAAGGTCTGAATGCAAGGTCTAAAGGCAAGCCATTTCCGCAAGGCAGGGTGAGAGTGCTTCTTACAGTAACCTCCAGTCCCATAATGGAGATGTATGGCATGAAAACTAGTCCAGCCCTTGAAGCATGCCTGGTCAGGAACTACAGACGGAGGGAGACTAGCCTCAGTATTTGCAGAATGAATTTTTTTGACTACTAAATGAGAATATATTTAGAGTTCAGCTCTGGAAAGGGTGGGGGAAACTGATGACGAAGAGGCAAAACTGACACAAAGAGTGAGAAGGATACGGCTAATGTATTCATAATGCAAGCCTTAACTCTCTCTCCTGGGACAAACTGAACATGAAGCTACCCAAAGCAAAAGAAAGCAGCCAATTTGCATAGTAAGAATGGGAAGATGTAAGCATGCAGTGGTGTTTCATTCACTTTCAGGATTCTGTGTGAAGTGTGATGTGCCATTTCCACTGATGGTTACTAGTTTCAAGTTTCTCATGGAAGGAAAGACAGAAAGAGGGGGGAAATGAGAGAGGGTAGCAGGGAGAATTGTTTGGGTTTTTGTTCTTCCCCCTCTACAGTCCTCAGCTTGCAAATGAGCTTCCTTCTGTGACATGTGCCCGTTCCAGGCCTTGCTATTGCTCCAGGCTGGGAGTAAGTTGGCAGCAGATCAAGCAATCAAGCACACTTTCATTAGTTAAGGGCTGAGCTGCCTTGCTATCACTTTTAACCTTGTCAGCTGACACAGAAGAGCTTCCCCTATCCCCATGTGCTCTGGTGTCATGAAGACCTGCTGCTTGGCACTGGGCAGGATTCATATAATTATAGTCCGTAATCAATAAATAAGATGGAGTGGAAGTGGCCTAGGTATATTACTAACACTGCAAATACACAGAGAACAGCAGTTTTATCAACTTTGATGTGAACAGCAAAAGCTGTCATTAATGGAAAGGTCTTCAAGTTGTCTCCGTAGTAAGCAACGTGTCAAGTCAAACAATTTAGCATTTTGAGAATGGTGCCCAGAAGAAGACAACGTGGCTGGCATCCAGTGGTGATCTTGTCACTGCCTGTGGGCTTCCCACCGGGGAGCTGGCATCACTGCTCCTGCTTTCCCAAGGCGAGGCCACAAGAAAGGCTTCAAGAAGATGGTCAAGGACCAGGGTGACACATTGCTGATGTGACACATCCAAGATGGACTTGACAGTCAAGCACAACACATTGCGTAGCTTAGAGTATGTTGTTATGGTACTCACATGAGGAAGAGCTGGCCTCAATGCAGTTTCACCAAGCCCCAGCTAAATGTCTTTGCACGTTGTAAGAGGGCCTTATGACTACAGGATACTATTTAGACCGACACTAGATAAGCTCATTGCAAATCCCAGCTTGGGCTGCAAGCATAGCAATTGCTGTGCATGGGTAATGCAGAGAGAGTCTCTGCAAGTCTACACTTTGTGGCATCCTTTGCACTTGTATAAAATGGACACTTTCTGATCTGGCAGCATTTTACCCATTAATTGCATGAGTACTGAGGACTACAACAGAGATCAGGTCAAAGAAGAACTCTTTTCTCTTGCATATTTGATTCAATTTCCCCCAGGTCTTTCTCATTCTTATCAAATAGCCTTTAGAATTCTAATTTCTTTTCCACTTTAAGGAATCAAAATAAATATTTCATGGCTCATGATTCTCTGTAACTAATTTTCCAGCTATTTGCTGCAATGAAATTAGACTCTTCGTTTTTTCCTTTTGGTAATTGTGAAAGCTGATATTTCTAAATAGTAATAAACCAAAACATAAGTCTTAAAATAATTACTACCATAATAGCATTTGCAGTGCGCAGCAAACACCTCCCAGCCATAGCCCATCCTTCCTGACTGCCTGCGTGGTTACTCTGACCAGTTCCAGGACCACCTTCTTTCCAGCATGGAGAGCACCGAAACACCCTGACTTGTCACCATTCAGGTTTATTGATCAATTGGAGTATTGGAAAATACATTATGGGGATCAATGATTGTGTCTATTTCATTTAGCCCATTTCCCGTCTCCCTGACAGTCCCACACAGACTATGTTATCTCTGGAAAGTATATTGCCAGTGAGGGCTAGTGTGCAATGCATCTGATGTCTTGATAGTGCATACTCTCTCATTAGGCAAATCCCAAGGATAACACAGAAGCTAATGAGAATGGCTACAGATGCATTAACAAGGTCACTGATAAGAATGCAGTCACAAATCACCTAATTAAGAGGGAGAAAAAAAATCCAGACAAGCTCTTCTATATTTCTGTCTTACAAGTGACCCTCTGCAGCCAGCTGCCAGCAATCACTTCTCTTTCCCCTGCCTGTATGGATCACTGCCAAAACATTTCTCTCAGCCTCAGGGCTTGAGAAGAGAGGAAGGAGCAGGAACTCCTGAATTCTGGTATTTTGATCCAGCACAGACAATTCATTTGTGATTCTGGGTGTATCTCTTCAGGAGTGCTTCTCCTCTACCCTGAAGAGTTGCTTACATCCATCTACTCCCCTTCTGAGTCAGTCTCACTCTGCGCTCGTTTTGTGTCAAAGGCTGTTGGTGGGGGTGCAGCACTCTCTACACTGGATGCAAAACCCACAGAAATAAAGAAAAATTAATCAGATTTTCATAAAATCAAACCTCAATAGATGAGAAAATAGTGAAACTCCCTTCTCACACCATTAGAAAATTCTGATTTCACCAGGTTCTGTTTGCTTGGTTAGAACTAGAACAAAAAAAATAGACATGCTGCTATTCCCTATGGGACTGAATAAAAACTGCACTTAATTCTGATAAAGTAAGTGGGATAGAACCCAAAAGTTGCATGATTCTGTCATTCTATAAAAAATGTAAAACTGACACAATCAGCTTTCATTTTCATCAAACCCCTTACACTTCCACCTGGTAAACTGCATGAAAACAGATTGTTTCAACCAAAAGTTTCCAGCTTAGCTGAATCAGTACCTTCTGAGAAAAAAAAAGTGCACTCAGAAAAGTTTTGACAAATTACAAAGAAATGCAAAACAATAAAATGTCCTGCATTTGCAGCTGTGCTGTAAGTTATGCCTTACTGTTAAATGGACAGGAGATTTATTCTACTCATAATAGTGAGAATTTACCCATTAATATGTAAACTACTACAACCTAATTCTATTATGGGCTTATAATACAAATAATTTGCAAACTAGTAATGATGTAGAATACACATAGGTACAGTAATATGTATACACATGTGTAGAATACTATAAATATGGGAGATATATATATTTATATATATTTATAACAGTCATACAAATATATGCCTACATACAAAACCCTTACAACAGTCATACTGAGTATGTTTATATAAAAGGAGTATATATATATGCTATTTGTAGCAGAGGATGATGTCTTTAAAGCAGAGGTATTATAAACCCAGAATAACACCTTAAAATAGAGATTTATCCTCCTCTCCATTAATATTCACTAAATACTGCTCGCTGTTTCTCAAGACAGCAAATTTCCCTACCATCCCCCCTCCAGTGAGGCACCTTCATTCTCTCTTGGCACTTTCAAGGTTATCGTCTGCCTGAACAAATGATACCCATGCAATCTTTTCCCAACTTCAACAGAAATCTTGTCCTTCATGATCGGTGTGCAAATGTTTGTGCACTAATAAATAACAACAACACTGCTTATTCAGACAGCATCCTTCACAGAAGCTCTTTCCAATCCAGTAGAATTAATAGCTACATCAACCAAAATCCCTGCCCGCTGGGATATAAAAACTAAACCCACACTGACTGCCTCAATGTGAAAAGAAATCAAGGTAGGGATTAAGCATGGAAACTGGGTATTTTTTTCCATTTTCAAAGATCTCCATACATTTCTGAAAAATTTAAATGGAGATCCTTTTTCACCTGGTAGCAAACTGCATGGGCAGCCGTGTTGAAACACAATCCTTTTTGGGTGCCCTGGTGTCAGGTAACCCCTGCCCACACAGGCACAGACCATCGCATGCACTGCCTCCTTGCTGGTGGCAGGGAGTCCCCTGGAGAGACAGAGGTTGTCATCTGCTCCTTCGGGCAGTCGGCGACACAGATACCACCCTGCCTCAGAGAGAGGTTAAGGCTTGTCATCAGGCTGCTCTTTATCCCTGCCTGGCAGGCAGAGTTGGGGAAAAGAAGCAGGGAACTATGCCTATGGGAGATACATAACAAACCATTTGCAGAGGTCTGCTGAGGTCCACAAGAGTGGATCTGCAAGGCTTTTCACTCCTGCTGTAAAATGACTGGATGCTCCGCTTGGCATCGGTACCCCAGAGGCTTTGGCAGACTGAGTCTGTAAACGTAGTCAGCAGCTGCCCAGTAGTTTAGTTCTGATCCTGCTGCTGGTTGAAACAGAGCTTTAAAACAATAGGAAAAGAAAGTTAAAAAGTAGCAAGAACCAATTCAATGTTAGTGCAACAGGGTCGAAGTCCCAGTTGTAATCAAAATGAATCAGTAGTCTGAGAAGAAAACTGGGTATTTTTCTCCATTTTCAAAGATCTCCATACCTCTTCGATGTGCCATGCATTTTAAATACTGAGAAAATTATTTAGCCAGAAAAACTGTAGAACAAAAGATTACCTTTAGAAAAATCATGTTTGTCTTCAATGCCAAGTGTCACAGTTAGTGCTGCTGAGAACTGCAGTGGCTTGGTGGAGGCACAGCAGCCAAAAACCTCCTCTGCAGCAAGCAGCATGGTGATAAAAGAGGGCAGGCAGCCCAAGACCTTGAGTGAAGCCCATCAAAATGTACTAGGGAAAGGGAAACATGATGGAACAGCAGCTCAAGAAAGCATAAAACTTAAATAACAAACCCCAGGATAAGCTTGAGTGTGTTTGCCACTAGACTTGAATGCCCCTCTCTCCACCCCCCCGACATCAAAAGATAATACAGATTTCAAAGCTGTAAAAACCAAACTCCCAACCTGTGGCCCAGCTTTTCTAGTCCTCCCCCCAGCCCTGGCAGCAGCTGCTGACCGAGGGCACCCTGCCTTACTGGTCAGGGAGGGGCAGGCAGGGTGAAGGAGGTGGCAGTTCCCAAGGATCTGCTGTCGCAGGGAATGTGCTAACAGCAACTTGCTCGGCAGACTCTAAGACACCAGGCATATGCATAAATAAATCTGCATATGATCATTTCTTGTTCGAATTAGAAGATGAAATGAAGTAGGAAGTTCATCGGTGCAGAATAAGTCAGAGTAAACGATCACGCCTGACAGCCACAGGCTTGTGGAAACTTCGTGAACTGCTGCTCTGAGTTACTTGCGGAGGCTTGCACCCACATCCTTTCATCGCTACTGTGCAGCTCCCAGCTGAGTTGATTTCAGGATACCCCATTTATTCTCTGCAGTTTTTAAGAAAACTGAGGCATATTTAGGGGATGAGGTTCCTACTGATTTTTTTAATAACAGAAAAGGCCAAACATTATCTTTTGGGGTTTAAAAAAAACCCACCATGGTATATTGGAAAATTCAGACTGTGATCTAAGTGCTGTTTATCAAAGTCAGTGTATGTGACTTGGTGGTTTTTCTAAGGGCTGTGTAATCAAAGCTTGTTGCCCGGTTTTAGAATGCAGATGTGTAAGTCAAACAAAAAATCTTCATGGCCCTTTTTTGTTCTTTTAAAAAAAATTTTAGCATAGATGTTTTAGACAATATTACCTATAAGACTGGAGTAAAGAAGAACTCTGTCTTGCAGCTGGCATGTAATAGAAATTATATGTTCTGAATTAATCTGTTTGTCCAACTTGTATGGTTCTAGCTAATCAAGTAGGAAGTAAACAATAATAAAAAATTGCAACTAAAACATCTATCCTTCCAACTTACTGCTTTCTTTTTTTCTAAAACAGTGTGGGAGAGGTGGAACCACTTATTTACTTCAACACATGCCTTGCAGTTTGAAGGAAAGGGTATGATTTGTTCCTGGCTTTGAAGGAAAAATATTGTGCATTGATAAACCCTCTTGCCAGCAAGAACAAATTCAGACTGCATGTTAAGCTTAGGCCTGCAAAACACAGGTTAAAAAAAAGGATGTCATGTTCTTCATGTGTGAAGAACACTCTATTCTTCAAACTGAATCACACTTATTTTCACAGACGGGTCAATATTTTATCTTGATTTGCCATGTTTAGCATTCCCAGAATGAAAATAGGTGAAATAGAAAATCTTCTAATTGTCACAAATTCTGTGCGTAGCTACAATGGCTGTATGTCACCTTGATAAGCAGCTTATCCAGTACAAGAAAGCTACATTCACAAATTAATGTAAATTACATGAAAGCACCAACGAGTAGAACACGGGGCTATTATTCGCTGAAAGAAGTGACTCACAGTATTGCCGCTGGAGTGGAGCAGAGAACTGTGCTCTTCAAAATCCCTACTTCTGTTTTATTTCACAGAGTATTGTAATTCCATTCTCTAATGAAAACAACATTGGCCTTCAATTCATTGGTCTGGCTGTATTAAAAATTTATCAAATACAATTTAAATTAATATTTCATTCCCTTATGTTCCCTGTGGCCTTTCCTTTCTGGAGGTAGCTGCACTTGGGCTTCATGTGCAAGAGCAGTCTCCTGCAGGCACTGTCTCATCCAGGCTGCAGGAGCACCGTGCCACACGAAGGCAGATCTCCGGCCTGCAGGCAGGATGTGGAAAGGGCCCTGCATCCATTTTATAACTCTGTGGCAGGACATGCACAAGTTTGCCCCAGTGTCGTCTTGCCCAGGGGTACAGTCGGTTGTGGGTTCCCCACCCTGGAGAACCCAAGGTGGTCCCCAGTCCTCAGCCCACAAGGCAGCTTACAGGATTTGGGGCTGGCCCCCTTCACCCTAATGCATAACAAAAATGAGTCTGGGGGGATTTTTGTGTCCAAAGGGGTTCAGCTTGGATCTTCCTGGAATTGCACAGGGCTTTGCTCACTGAGCACCAAGCTTGAATATTGTCCAACACCAGCTGTCTATTGGAAGAGTTCTTCCAAGCACCAGCCCTCCACAGCCGGCCAGGCACACCATCCAGGTTGCTAAATGAACCAAAGCTACTCGTGCCTAACACAGTACTAATTCCACATGGTATTTTTTATTTTTTCAATTTCGCTTGGCTTTTTTTCCCTGAATTACAAAACCAGCTTCAAAACACTTTGATCACAGTAAAGTCATGCTTTACAGGTTTTGTTTTTCATGTTCCGCTTGTCACTTATTAAAATAGAAATGTCTTCGAGCTTCACAAATGCACACAGTGCTCAGAAGCTGCAAGAAGTTCTCTTCACTCTTCTGTTTAAAATTTTGCTAACAGCTGGCATCTTCCTGCCTTTGCTTTCAAATTGAAAGCAGAATTTGACTGTGAGTGATACAGCATGATTTGCCGTGATCTTATAAGAAAAAAACCCAAGTTCTAAATCAGCATGTTCCAGCAAAGCCTGTCCACACTTGTATCTTCTGCCCTTAACAGGAAGCACTTTGATGTTGTTCTCAGTCTTAAATACTTCTACCTTTATTTTAGGATTCAGATTCAAACTGCCCACAGCCTCAGAGTGGTTATAGACCATCCCCAGACTATATCTATTTTTTTTGCCTTCCAGACCAGGCCTCGCCTCAGTTCCTGCACTTAGACATGTTGATTCTGAGTCAAAAGGCTTTTTTTTTTGGTTAACTCTTGTCAGCCACACAGTGCTTTGGTGCCTCCTCAGCTTTCCCATCTGGCCCACCTTTTTAATTTCTGTGTTATCATATTTAATTTTATATGATTCAGCCATGAAAAATCTTTTTACAGCATAGTCTATAAGGCAGACATCTCATAAAATGAAAAGCTGAAGCGCACTTCTTGGGAAACAAAAAAAAATGCTCGAAGATGCTATGGTCTCTATTTAAGTTATTTGCCATTTTTAAAATGCTTTTTTCTCTGTGGCAAAAACTTCACCCACACTTGTATTTCAGCCCACAGCCACTGTGAATAGTTTGGAGCACCCACACACATGTTCAACTTCCACAGGTCTAATCACAGAGTCCTCTTCACAGAGTGATTTCAATCAACTGAGATGGAAAAATAATAAGGAAACACTGAAAATCACAGTAAATTCAAAGTCCTGAAAATTTCCAGGTGGTTCTGCAGGAGTGGAGTCAGACTCGACTGTGAGATGGGTACTGTCACAGGGATGGGGTGTTGCACCTACCTCCCTGTTATCAGCTGCTGGCACTTCATCAAAGTCTTTGCTCTCTGTGCACAAATTCCCTATGACATTGCTGTGAGCAGCCAACACCCGTGAATCAGGCTTGTTATTTCATTTCTATACCCTAAACTGTCTAATCGTTTTACCAATGAATGTAATTATGGACAAATCAGCTCAGAAAGTAATGGCAGTCACTCTCTTGCACAGTGGGAGGAGAAACAAAGGATAAGATCGTTTTTCTCCTATCTGCCTTTTTAATGATCATAAAAAAAAGCCTCCGAAATTAGTTGAATGAATCTTGGCACTCCTTTCTTGGCTGAGATCATAATTCCATGGTTAATTATTCTGTATCTAAATTCTCTCTAGTTGCAGCTTCCTTGAACTTTCATTACTTTAGCAATATTTCTGGTTATCAAAAAGTCTCAGTTTCTGTTTACCAGGGCAGCAATACCCACACTCAGGACAATGTCTTGGCTTGACTTTGGACTATGTAACTTCAGCGTTTCATTTATGCATACGAGATAGCAGATCTGGTTACATATTTGTTCTAGCTACATTATAGTTGTTGAGCAGCGGTTAGTACAGGAAAAAATGAACTTTTGGTTCTCTTAAGGGTACAGTTAACTTAAAATTAAAATCTGAGGAACGAGTCTGTGAAGTGTCTGTCTTTCTCTTTGTCTATCGCAGTGCCAGCTGGGCTTTGCCATTCTTTAAAATAAGTTTTTCTCTACTGCTGGGAGATGCAAATTGGAAATTTTGTACAAAATATAATGAAATACTTCATCTGAAAAACTGAATGTGTGCTTTTTTCCCTCTGCTATCTTTCATTTAAATGTTATTAAATGTAATAATTGTATTTTTAAAGAAGTCTAGTAGACCTGTGATTTTAAGCCGTGTGTCTCTAAAATATTGCATAAGGAAACTTATACTTTCATGTAAGTACTAATGATCGATGTCAAAACACACTTCACACAACAGCTAACAATACAAACTCCCTCTGCCCCAGAATCATTTAGCTGTTGAATCAAGCTCAATGAACAAAACTAAAAAATAGAAAGTTCAGTCGTTCTCCCTTACCTCATTCAGAAGTGATTTCTTCCTTGGCATTACTCTTTATTGTGGCATTTCAAAAGGGAAAAAATAATTGTTCACATGAAGACAGTAATATTGAGTAGTTGGGCCATGATCTGATTCTTGAGTTTTGCTCAGGAAGGGATTTTACTGTTTTCAGAGGGATTCGTGGTTAATGAGTGAACATGGATCTGGCCAAACTCCTGTGTGACCACAGGGCACCCTTGACCTTCAGGTGGTTTTCCTGTAGCTTCTCTCTTGAACCTTTTTAGCATGTACAAAGAGCACCAATTATTTGTCATGGGCTTGTGTCCCCCTACCAGGGAAGCATGACATAGCTTTCTCTTATCCTTGACTTCAGAAGAAGATGAGGGCACTTCATGCATTGTAAGTTCAGCTGTTTAATCAGCTTTCCTCATGACTTACAAGAGCAAATGTTTATCAACACCTGACACTTGATGTCCCTATCCTGAGCACGTTCCTGCACGCATTTGTCTAAGTGCTCCTTGGTCGCTCATCAGACGCCAGCAGAGATTGTTTTGACAACGTAGTTATTCATCATGATTCTTCCAAATGGAAACATTTTACGGCAAAGTTATTCATGCTCAGAGTGAGATTTCTGAGTACAACCAATGTGACTGATGGATGCTACTTGAACCACTAAGTAGCTATTCACTGAATGACAATAAATGGGTTTATATCTGACACTGCAGCAGGGCGGAGTAGAGACTTGAACCTGGAATTTTTCCTTTTAGATGAGTTTGCTAACCACTAGGTAGTTGGCTGTGCTGGGCTAAGAAATATTCTCACTCACTTGAGTTAATTTGCACATTTCTAGATAAGTAGAGCAGAAAAATAGTATAACTTCTTTTCTTGGGATGACGTATAGAATCATAGGATCATTAAGATTGGAAGAGGCCTTCAAGATCGTCCAGTCCAACTGCCTACCTACATCACCACTAAACCATATCACCCAGCGCCACATCCAGATGCATCCTGAACACCTCCAGGAAAAGTGAGTCCACCACCACCCTGGACAACCTATTCCAATACCCAATCACCCTCACAGTGAAAGAATTTTTCCTAATGTCCGATCGGAATCTCCCCTGCTGCAATTTAAAGCCGTTTCCTCTTGTCTTTTCACTATGGGCACGGCAGAAGAGACCGATCCCTGCCTAACTACAACCTCCTTTCAGGGAGTTGTAGAGAGTGATGAGGTCCTTCCTGAGCCTCTTCTTCTTTAGACTAGGCAACCCCAGCTCCCTCAGTTTTTCCCCATAAGACATGTTTTCCAGTCCCTTCACCAGCTTTGTTGCCCTTCTCTGGACACGCTCCAGCACCTCGATGTCTTTTTTGAAGTGAGGGGCCCAAAACTGAACACAGCACTTTAGGTGCAGCCTCACCAGTGCCAAGTACAGTGGGACAATCACTGCCCTATTCCTGCTGGCCACACAGTTCTTGATGCAGGCCAAGATGCCGTTGGCCTTCTTGGCCACCTGAGCACACTGCTGGCTCATATCCAGTCGGCTGTCAACCATCACCCCCAAGTCCCTTTCTGCTGAGCAGCTTTCCAGTCACTCTTCCCCGAGCCTGTATCGGTGCCTGGGGTTGTTGTGGCCTAAGTGCAGGTAGCCTTTGTCCATCCAATCTCCACAACAAACTTCTTCTGAAGTGAGCCCCATAAGGAAACATATTGTGCTGCTAATACAACTTTGATGAAAATAGTGCAAGAGTAGTACACTAGCTTAGGAGCGCTGGTCCTCTGAGCAGCACAAACATTAGGGTGTCCAGCAGACCAGACAGACTCGTGCTGAGATGCACCAATGTGCTGTCTGAGGATGCACTTTCTCACCATCCTAACTGTTCTCTGAACAAACATTTTTCCCTTCTATGTGAAAGTAATAGCTCTTCTTTTAAAGTAATATGGTAGACACTACTCTATAATCCTACACATCTTCAGAGTGCAAATGGACATCAGCAGCTCAGTGCTCCATGCTGAAAATTAGACAGACTCCAAGAGGAGAGAGCCAGCTAAAAGTATAGTTAAAATAAGGTAGCCATAAATGATCATGATGGAAATGAAAGATTTCTAACTATCAGAAAAACAAAGCTCTGAAGCAGCTCTGCAGAGAAATCCAGACTGAGGAAAAATGAAGCAAACAAAAAAAAGAAAAAAAGCCCTACACAAACAAGCTAATATTTGGCTATTAGTTTTCATAAAGTTAACAAATTTCTAGCCCTTAATACACAGAGTTGATCCTTTTGTTTGGTATATTGATATGTTTTGGCCTACCAGCTTAACCATCCTTAGCAACAAGCAAACTCCTAGTATTATTCACTTCTCTTTTCATTCCTTTTCTTCTTTTTGCTACAGACAATTAAAATGGGCAAATGAGTGTTAAAGGTGTCAGGTACATGGATAGTGCTAAAAGTCAAGGTAATACAGAGAATGTAGTTTTTAAAAACAGGTGTCAAGAAAAATCCTTCTTAGGAAAGGGAGGAGGAGTATTTAAAAACAAAATTGAAACATTTCTCTGTGCCAAAGTTATATTGAGAAAAGCTTTTTTTTTTTGCCACTTTCTTCTCCCCCCAGACACACATATTGGGGGGCCTACCTGAAAATGAAATATTAATGTCACGAGAAGACCCACCTGGACTGTTTTGGTGTGGAGTGAAATACTCCCACTGCTAGAAGACATTTCCCCTAGCTTGCCAAGGCTGATGCAAGTGAGCAGTTTCAGGGTTCACAATGTTTTCCTAACTGGAGAGCAACTGGGGAAATCCCTATGTGCCCTGCCTGCACAGTGAGACAGACAGATGCAAAAAAAGCCTTGTTGTTAATGCTATTCATGACCCTTGGGAGACAGAAAAGGATATGTAGTGGGGAGCAGCAGGCATTCTACAAATTGTCCTGTACATAAGGCCCCTGTGTTCAGTGTTTAAGCACCACTAAGCTACATGGTGGGAACATAGCTGGACAGGAGTTTGTTTTCTGTGCTGCAGAATATCTGAGTGTGCGCTGGCTTGCTGAGTTGCTCTGCTGGTTCTTACAAATAGGAATTATTTTCTCACTTGTTCAAACTCCAGGGTCTTTTTTTTTTCCTCATGGGCACACAGATGTACCTATCATCAGTGAAAGGCAACTGAGGAACATGAGGTGAGAAAAACACTGCTCATGACTTTTGGGTTTCTTCCCTTATTCTGTCAAAGGAAAACTCACTCAGCCAAGAAAGGGAACTGATAAACCTTTGAGCCTGCCTAATTCATTCAGCCCATCAAAAAGAGAGGAGTTACACACACAGCCCCATTCATCCTGGTGTCCTTGCTGTACATTAATAAGAGATGTATTCACCCTTTCAGGGGCTCTCAGTACGTCCTTTCATTTTGTACAGTGCATCATTCACCTGCTCCTGAAGTGCATCATTCCAGTAATACCAATCTAGGAGGCCATCAGCCCTGAATACTTGATCATTTCCAATTAAAACATCTGCATTGTGTCGAAAGTAAAAATGCTGGAAGAGTAAGGAGGCCAATATCTAAGTTTAGCTATCAGAGGTGAATGTAACCTAATTTAACTGTGATGAAATTAGACCATTTGCCCTAATTTTCATACATTTAGCTTTATCTCAAGAATACTGATAAGGATGGGGTGAACACGTGAGAGTATCTGGCAAGCAGTATGGTCAGTGTGCTGCACCACATACAAAGTGTGCTTACAAAGAGAAAGTTAGATTTGTAAAAATGAGAGGTAAAGGTAAACTATCCGGCTTTCCAGCTTGTTCAGGTGGAAAAAGGGAGAATACCAGCATCCTGTCTTCTAAATCACAGTGATTCCTTCTGCCTTGGCCAGCCTGCCCTGGCTGTATATTGAAATAAACCCAATACTGTTTGTCATTTTAGGGGAGAGGGTTGCTCTTTGAGGAAGTCTTGGTGGAAAAATTAAGATGTGGGGAATTATTCTTTTGCATTTTGCTCTTTAATTAAATGAACCTAGGAAGGGGAAAGCATTGCTCCTTTTGTCAGGCCGTAAGTAAGGAGGACAGTGTTGGTTCCATCTATTGGTAGAAAAGCAAAAACGATTTTACTTACTTTCTAAAGAAAGGAATTCCAAGAATTTCTAGTGCCATCTATGAGTGAATACAGAGAACTGCCAGTATTCCTACCCTTGTTTTACACATACAAGAATATAATACAGAAGTGAATGTTGCTCATCTTACCTTCTCTCTGTTCACATAAGATCTTTGTGAATATAATCCTATTTCAGCTATTTAACACAGTCACTTAAACAAAATCGACTGGAGTTAGGAAAAAATTGAAACTCATCCCCACAGTACAAGACACCAGCCAAAACTGCTGACATTCAGTCTGCCATCACGATACCAAATTCTTAAGGTAAAGCCCAAAGGAAGTACTTGGGCTCAGGTCTCTAAACTTCTTTAATCATTGTGTTCTAGAGTCAAAATCTGCCTTTGACCCAAAGCACACAAAAGAGGAATACCTTCCCTGCTGTTGCTCACTTTTCCAGAAACACATCCTAACTCAAAACAGCTGAAAAATGCAAGAGCTGCTGCAAAATGCAGTGGCTGTCCTCTACTCACCCCTAAAATACAAGCACAATCTGCCTGGAATTCCCCCCTGGACCTTTTTGGGAAGCAATTTAAAACCTCAGAATGATAATTATCTTTTTGTGATACACTATAGGTTGAATTTAAAATGTTATTGAAAAGACATCACTAGAGACTGTCAGAAGAAGGGATGTGGGAAATCACATACTTTAACATTTCCTTTTGGAAGGTTCCCAGATGTACCAATTTCAAAGTGCACAACCTATACCTGAGAGAGAATTTTTTTTTTTATTTCTCCTCACCCCTATCTCAGCTTGTGTCCCGTTTTTTCTCTCCAAAGAAAGCAGCAAAGGAGAAGTGGCAATCCAGAAAATAAAGACTGGTAATATTGGATTTCATTAGAGAAAAATATTAAGGAAATTATTACAAAATATCTTGAAAAATGCATTATTTTCCCCCAGGGAAAAATGTAGGTGTTCACATTAATGCAATATTCATTTACAGAACCTTCTCAACACAAATTTGCAACAGAAGACATTGTAAATGTTGTCATAAAAAGTGAAACACCGAGAGAATATTTGCTTGTTTTTTTTCCTTAATTTGTTAAAAAAGACAAAAACACCGAAAGTGCAAGCAGCTGTTTGGGGCAAAGTGTTGAAAGCAAACCCCCAGCACGAAGAGATGAGAATGTGTGAGTTGCTTGGAGCAAGGGGGCTGCAGAGCCTCCACCTTTGGAGTTGCTGAGGGACAGGTGAGAGGATGATGTTCACCCGTGTTCTTCACACAGCTCAGGGCTGGCTGCCCAGCAGCCTGCAGGGGGACTTGGGCCCCACCAGCACAATGTGGTGCCTCCTAAGGTGTACTGACCAAAAGTGGACCAAGCAGATTGGGTGTCTCTGGGTGTACAGCAGGGCAGGATGCAGAACCAGGTAAGATCCAAAAGTATTTCCTAGGCTGACTGCAATGCCACGCAGGCATGTGTGTTGTTCTGGCTATTAAAGATGTGGCTGGAAATAAAAATGACCATGCAGCACACGAGTGTCATTGCTCCCAAGCAGCAGGAGCCCCTCAGTAAACAGAGCATATTAGATTAGGTCAGCTTCACGGTTTCCTTTCAGTTCTCTGCAGGGAAGTTTTTGCAGCAGTACAAGCTATGTATTTTCATTACAAGATTTGATGTCCATATTGGCCTAAGTCAAATAAGTATGACCACCTGGGTCAGATGATGACCTGGGTTTTCATATGTAAGTAGTCAGCATCTCATGAAACTATGGAGAGATGTACACAGGAGTAAAAATTATGACATCTGCTGATTAAAAAATTATATTTAGTTTTAGGACAAGGTTCAAAGACACAACTTCTATGTTAAACAGTAATCAAAGCATATTATTTGTATTGTGCTGCTTGCAGTTTCTCTAGCAAGCAGAGGTTAAATTAGGAGGTTTTCATTAGCTGGGAACTTGCATTCTCTTGACATCAGGTTCATGATAAAAGCACAGCTACACATGAATTACCAAAGGAGCATTTAATCCAAAAACAACATCAGGAAACTGAAAATCCTGGCAAGCAACATACACAATAGTGCAATTCTCATCATTGGGAGGTATTAATTGAAAATATGAGGGGAACAAAGGGTGATGTTACGTCCACTGTATTTTCACCTAAATCTTTCCCTCTGAATAAGAGTATTTTCTGTTACTTTTAAGACAAGATCTGATTTACAGTAGACTTGAACTAGGGAACGTTTTCCAGAATAAATTGCAAAGGAGAGATAAAGATCTAACGGTGGCATTTTCAAGGTAATATATTTTAGTTCAGAGAATACAGTTGCATAAAAACATAAGAAGATGGGCATTTGGTTTCTAGTAGTCAAATGTCAGCAAACGACTAAGAAGGGCATGATGCAATACAGTCCTGGACTAAGACGCTTGTTTTAAAGCAGGTGTAATGTGGTGAGTAAGAGGCTTTATCTCATAGGAGTTAGTAATATGGCATGGTGTTGTGAAACACACCCTAAGCTGTATTGTCCTGTTCTGATCTTTTGTGTTTGTCCCCATGTGCCTTCACATTTCTATGATGTATATCCAGAGCACATTTTCCTAGATTTTGTCTAAGGCAAAGGGACACAATCTGTATACCCTTTAGTGAAAGATCAGCTAGGAGATTATGCAGGTACCTCCACATTTTGACCTTTTGCACATGCCTTGTGGCAAAGAGCTCTTCTAACAAATCCATGGGTGTCAGTATTTAAAATAAAACTACAGATAAATATTTCCCATGCACACAGACACGATTGAATGCTTGATGTTTTTCTAAGCTATGTTTTACCAGACAAACTTCAATTTCTTTACTCATGATTTATCTATTTTTGCACATGTCAGGAGTCTGTGAGAAGCAACGGCACAACTGCTTGAAAATTTATCACAGGATGCGTTACCACAATTTCAGCACATTTCCAAGCAATAATGTTAGGTAGGTTTTAACCAAAAAGTCCTCTGTCTGACCTGGTTGCCTAAGGAATTACCTTTCTTTCTGTAAATACCACCATGGAAATGACAAAGTGTGGTCCCTCAACTGGAAAAGAATAGGAGACGCTTCAATTTTCTAATGTGCATTACCAGACATTTTTTTTCCTAAAGGTTGATGAGTTTTCTTTGGTTTTGTTGGAGGGGTTTTGTTGGGGATTTGTTTTTGTTTTGTTTTGCCTTTTTTGTTTGTTTGTTGGTCGGTTTGAGTTTGGTTTTTTGTTTTGTTTTTGTGGTTTTTTTTTGCTTTGGTATTGGGGTTTTATTTGGCTTTAGGAGAAGCCAAAATGATGTGCTTTGGTATTAAGGGAAATTTGACTATGTGGTAACTCCATGGTTATATTTTACATACTGCCATTTGTGTCTATGTTTAAACTGCATGTATCAGACCAGTGAGAAAACAGCTGATTAAATGAAACAAAAAAATCACAACCATGCTTTGAAAAAAAGCAGGAGAGATCTTTAGGAAAAACACTCCCATGCAGTGATTGCCATGCCCACTCCTGTGTGGGAACCAAGCCCAAAATATGCCCTTTGATTTTGCCCTTGAAAATAGTGAGTCAGGGGAAGGAAATTTCAATTAACTACAAAGCAGAAGGACAAGTTTCTAGAAAATTCTTCTGAGAGTTATGAAAATAGATCCTTATTTTTATCTTTTTTATTACTAGACACTGGCTGCATTGATGTGGACATATAATAAAATCAATCAGAAATACAAACCTCCACTAAAAAGCCCCAGGAATTCAGAGCAAACCAAGTGAATGGCTTTTGCCGAAAACAAGAGTGTTGAGGGAAGGATTCGAAGGAGTTAAGCATGTTTGTCTTGGCTTTGTCAATAAAATATTTCGGTTTAGTCCTTTCATATTTCAGCTACATACATCATTTTTTAATACAAGCTGTGAAAATAGGTCCACAAAATAGTGCGATAACCCCAAAACTTCACAGAGCAGGTTTCATACAGAAGGTCTTCTTTGGACTCAAACTTAATTTTAAACTAAAAAAAAAAAGTATAAAAAAAATCAACTGCCACAGAATTATTTTTTTTTGTTCAGCTATCAATCCTCCCACCCTGCCCTCAATTCCTTGCTCAGATCCACTTATGACCTTTAATTAAAAAAAAAAAATGAAAGAGGATATAAGATGAGAAATTGAAAGTTCATGGAAAATAAGGCTGGCTATTTGATCAATGCAAATATCTGCATCCAAAATCCTGGAATTGATCAGCATATCAATTTCTTCCTGACACTGAAATTAACATCTGAAACAATGGTACCTCTCCCACTTGCTCACAATTCAAATGCAGTGTGTGTCATACCTCTGTGTGTGTTGTTCTCCTGCTTGGGCTGAAAAGGATGAGCAACAGTAGCCTTACGAGTCAGTGCCTTCCCTGGAGAGCCTTCAATTGTAGCATTATAAGGGTAGTAGTTGTGTTAATTCAACCTCGTGAGTATTTGCCTTCAGGCACTAATGATGGTAGAACAAGTCACTCCTTTCATATTTTAGGAAATCCATCTTTTGTATCGTAAATGGATTCAGTTTTCAGGAAGAGTTTGACCAATCTGGTATTCACCAGGACCAATTTCCTCTCGGTTTTATAACCTTACCTACATGGCTGGTTTGGCTCACTCACTCTCCTGGTGCAGCTGAGAGTAATTCAGCTGCCTGCTGTTATTAACATGGGATCGTTGTAGGTTTGTGTTTATAACCTGGTAAATCACTGATGCCTGGGCAAAGAACATGCTATTTCTGCTGTTGAGAGTATTTCCATGGCACAATGCAGTTTTTGTGGCTGAGATACAGCTGTGGGGCACTGAGGAGAGTACAGCTTGCTGCCCAGCCTAAGCTACCCCTTGGCAGCACCAACTGGGTGGCCTTCATGGCTCGTGCCATGCAAATCTTTAAAAGTTAAGGTTCCTATACACATCTACAAAACAGCTCATCTGGCAGAAATGGCCAAAAGAAAAGCCTTCTGGTATAAATCCAAACAATCTTGTTATATTCACCAGTATTAAAGGAGTTAATATTAGTTCATACTAGTTGCAAAACTGACCTTCAAGGTGTAATTGATGACACATCACAGCTGCTTTGGAGGAACAATAGATATGCCTCCCCCTTCTTTATGAAGAATCTCCATTCTTTAAAATGCTCAACAGATAGAGATGACTCGAAAGAAGTCAATGCACATCAGCATTAAGATCTCAGATATTCAGATGGTAGGTGATAATTTTATTTTAACTTCAGCTGCCAGCATTAGTTAATTCTAATGCTGATTCCCATTGCTTCACTTGCATTCCTTCAGTATCGCACTGTTTTTTCAAGTAATTCTAAAGGTATACTTTGTATTTAAAATGCTTTCTGTACATCTAAGGGCTAGAAATGTGTTCCTCTTCAAAAAAGGATTGATTTATTCCCCGTGGCTAGTGCAGCTGAAAGGGCAGAACCAGGAGCAAATAGCTACATCCAGCTCAACTTGTAGTAAAACTTGTATATTAACAGTTTGTTAGTTATTTCCTCCCTGCAAACTTATTCCAAAAAGTTAGACAGAAAATAAGTTTACAGAAAAGGCTGTGAGAGCTGATTTTAAGAGATATCTGGCACTCCAACACCAGAAAACAATGCTGGGATGACTTTTTGGAGTCACCATCCTCAAATGTTTCCTTTCCACAGCCCACTTAAGGTGACAAAACAGACAGCAAAACCTTTCATTCCAACAACTTCTGGCTTCAGCACTGCTATCTCAGCAGGATGTGAAGACAAGATAAAAAGGCCAGCAGTGACTTTGCCTGTAGATGGGTCAAAGAAATTTTTCATGAAAACAACTTTCATTTTATCTCTAAGATGAAGTTCAATGACTGCAGCACAGCCAGGTCCCAACCTATTACACGTGTAAGTAAACAGCTCAGAGGTTAGTATACAGCTGAGAAATTCTGTGGGTTTTTCTTCTTCTTCTTCTTCTTTTTTTTTTTTTATTTCCTTATTTCATACATGGTTTTCAGCTGAAAAAGGATTCAGGAATGTGCCTCTACAGACACATGGTACAGGCTGGACTTCTGTTTCAAATATCTTTACTGTGGGTTCTCCCTGTGGTTTAATCCTCAGGAGGGGGAGCCAAAGAAGAAGCAAGATTTAGATTTCAAAAGACCTGCCACCACCTTTTCCTGGCCCATCCAGAAAAACTAGGGTATGGTAACCAGCACTGCACTAAAGTAACACAGAACAGCATGGGACTGACCCAGCCTATCCCAAAACAGTACAAAACAGTTGAAACAAGAGCCTAACATAAAAGCCATGTTTCAACAGAGGTGAGTTTCAGAAAACAAGCTTGAGATTAGATAAGCAAATGACCGGCTCTTGATAGGGGAAGGTGAAAAACTCAGAAACTCATGTGTTGAGGACTTGCTGAAACCACGGTGCTGCTGTGCACACTCAGCACCGAAATCAGCAGCGAAGACAGCCCATACTGGCTGGATTAACTGCCTGTGAGCAGTCCCCGTTGAACAGCCCAAAGAAGTGGGATGTTTTATGGGTGGGATAATGGTGGTGCAGAGGCATGAGCAAGGTCTGGCTCCTGTCACCCTCCAGCAGGTAGCTCACGGTGATCCCCTGAGCCCCACGGTCCATGCAGCATCTGGAAGGCAGTCATCAGGGGTTTTGCAGGGCATCTGCAGTGCAAGTGCCCTGTGGCCAGGACTTCATACCCAAGAGACGAAAAGGGCAGACTGCCCACCATTTTCTGTCTCCTTTTTCCCCTTTGAGGACAGCTAACTGCATCAGAAGAGAACAGAGATCATTTCTACTGCGCTGGCCATGAGCAAGGATGTGTATTTGGAAAGGGATTTCAGATAGACGCTGAAGTGGAGATGACCTTGTCCGCTGTGCTGGCAAACATGTGGGAGCTACATCTGAAGAGCCCATCTGTAAAAGTGGCAGCCTGCATCAACCTTCTCACTTCTCCATTTCACAACAGAATCAGCAAAAGGATGACAGTTATCTCAGGACAACACGTGCATGCATTGAGCATGCACATACATTTTTCATCAGTCAAGTAAGGATATTTGCTTTATATCAAACTACTTTGTGACAATAATTTGTTCAGGACGAACATAGCTGCTAATGATCTGGTGACATGGAAGTAAAGCTGAAGCTCTCTTCTTGAAGATATAATATCTGAAGAGTTACAAAGGTATTTTTCTGGATCACCAGAGTGGAGGTCTTAGACTGGGGCATTTTTCATCTGCAGAGACTTCTCTGCACCACCAAAAAGAAACATTTTTATATATGTATTCAAAGACAGACAACAAGGTTGGGGACTTCTGACCTGATTGCACAGACATGTTGCCAGTGTTTTCCTTGGATTATTAAATGGCCAAGAAAACGGCTCTTTATTGATTTCTACACGTAGCTAGGAAACTTGGTTCTGTCAGTGAACCCATTACAAAAAACATTATTCCTTGTTTCAAACAGAATAGGTTATTAAAGGACTATACTGCAGATACCTCTGTTAAAATCCTTCATCATGTTTGTTTGAGCATTCATTTGAGAATTGTAAGAACTTGCATGGTTACTAATTAATCAATGTACACAAATTACTGTGTCTTGGGTCCCTTAAGAAGTACAGAAGAAAGGAGGTAGCTATTACTTTTGCATTACAGTGGCTCAGGAGTATTGCTCTTCATGCTGAGCACTTTCCATTTACCAGAGAGCATTCACACCTTTTCCTTTCAAAGGCAGACCCCAGAAAAGTGCTCTTTCAGTTGAGCACACACTCCACAGGTTTTCAATGTAAGCTTCAGAGAGGATATCTAAGAGTCACACACCTAAGATACATGGCCTTCAACACTTGAAAAAGAGAGGTTTCTATGTGTGTCAAAACACAATCTGTTCATCCAGGAATTGTTGGTATCAAAACAAGAGCTTAGGTTTTACTGACCTAGAACTTCCACCTGGAAAAAGAAACACTAAAAGAAATTTGAAGATCACCAGCAATGTAAAAAAAAAAAAACCCAAACAAGCCTGTGTGGACACCCTGCAGTAGCTCAAGGGAAGAAGCCATAAATTTGTTGGAATAAAAGGCTTGATAGTACAGGAAGAGAAAGAACTGTGCAACCACAGAAAGATGCTAGGTCCATAGGACCTGTCACAGCCAACAACACATTCCACCAATGTAAAGCTTACAGTGACAAAACCAATGCCTAATGCATGAAATAAGGCCCAAAGGAACTTTTGACTATTGTAAAAAAATATACAGCTTATGGTCCATAAAGAAAACATCATCCTCATGTTCATAAATCTTCATAGCTCAAGAGAAACTAATACCTGTGTAGGAATGGGATTACAAAGTGTTCCTTATGGGGTCAGGAGAGTCTGTAGCCTTTTAATCAGCTTTTTGGTATTTGCAATATAGGCAAAGTCCTAGGCCACAGTCTTAAGGGTTAGAAAAATAACAGAAATATTTCTTAAGCAAGTTTTGAAATCTTTAAGTGTTTTGTGCAATAGGAAAATCAAGCCCCAGGAACAAGGGAGTCCCAGCAGCCTCTCTATCAGCACAAGAGATGGCACCCACTCAAGAAACATCTTTTGGGTGGGAACAGGGTTCACAGGTTCAGAGGATAACAGACCTATCTGGGGCGTGCCTTCATAGTTTGTCATTAGCACCTAAACATTGGCTTAAAACTCAAGTGGTATTGTTTTCAAATAGCTACTACAGGAACATTAAAAAAAAAAAATAATAAAAGAAAGTTGGAATACTCCAAGGTCCATAAGCAGTTCTCCATTAGCCGAAATCAAGTTTCGTTTCCAAGTTTTGTTAATGACACTGAGCTATTTTGGGTGTATTCCAGAGGGAATTGAAAAATAGTGGAAAACCAGAGAACACGTTGTCAGATTAAATACATGCAATCTGAACTGTTTCCAAATGCTGCTAGGTACTGAATTGAGTACATCAATTCAGAAGAGACACCAATGCATTTTAGTAGACAATTTTGTGACAATCTCTGGACAGTCCATCAGTAGCCAAAAGCAAACGAAACAATCTAAAAGAAAACAAAATGTTACAGAATAAGATAGAAAAACATTCTACTAATACCTAGGTCTTCATACAGATTACATTTACTTTCTTGTGAGAAATGTAGCTGAGTCAAAATTTGAAGGTATCACTGGAGGACTATATGAGTCCCACAAGATATTGTGGTGATATAGACCATCTTTTAAAAAGGTCCACCCCAGTAACTGTTACATGTGGCTTTAAGTGCTGACCATATAAAACAATGGCGTTGTTTAGAAGGGGTAGCTGTTATCATACAACACGAGATTTTTAAAGAAATCAAATTACAAGCACAGTTGCAGCATACTTCATAACCTCACCCAGCAAAACACTTAAGTGCAGTCCTCTCTGTCTTAAGAGAAATGTAAAGGACCAACACTGTCTCAAAAGTTTCTGCTTCTAAACCCTGTCAGCCTCAGGAGGGTTCAGGGGGCCCAAGATGCTGAGAGAAGAGATGTGGAAAAGGTACTTACAGAGAGGAATTTATTTTGCCATATCTTACCCACAAAGGTAATGGCCACAGAGAAGATTCAGCCATCTGCTTGGTAAATTCATAGTCCTTAGGTCAAGGGAGATACGACAGAGGTTTACAGGGAAGAACCCTCTTTAGGATGGGCCCCATTTAACATCTAAATGACTGACCTGGAAAAGATGATTAACATGCTTATGATATTCATGGATGCTGATTAATTAGACAATGAGCCAAGGAGCTAATAGACGGGTGAAAGACAATAAGAAAATTAAGTAATGATGGGGCGAGGCATACACATACAGCTAACACACACACATCTGTATGTGTGTGCACATCTGCTTCCAATCATAGTGAAGGAAATTATTTTCTAAATAACTGTTTTTATTGATATTGGATTCACTCTGTTGAATGGCTGAATGAAAACACTTTTCCATCGAACGCATCCATCTAACATCTTTTACTGCTGTGGACAATGCTGTTGATTTAGTTGTTTATTTCCACAAAGGTGATTTCAGACCAGATTTCTGATAAATTTGTTTCCTCCCATCTTCTGTTTTGGCCTTTTTATATCTGTGTTATGAAAGCAACATGTGAAAGCATTTCAGGAGAATTTAAAATAGAAAAGGGTAAAAGCACAAACAAGCATATTAAAAACTATTAATTTTTACCTGAGAATAAAAACCCTTCAGTTTGAGACACGTTATGGGGAGGACCTTGTGGCAAGAGGAGGGAGCGAGGTGGTGTGATTACTCCATGTGAACAGCACTTGCAGTGGCAGCCAAACACTCCCAACACTTCCAAGTACTTTCCCTCTGACCAGTTTCCAGATGAGGCTGCCTTGCTGGATGTGGTAGCAGGGGAACAGCAGCCAAGGCACGAACACCTTCCCACCCACTCAAGGCCAGCAGGAAAGCTCTTTTCTTTGCAATTACTCTGACCTGTGAAAAAAATGTTTTTCATCTTTCGCTTCTGAACACCGGGAGTCGGAGCCACTCACAGTCAGCACAGGGTCAGACCACTGAATTACTGCTAGCTTTCCATCATTTCCTTCCTTTGGAAAAACAGCTCTGCTCCTTTTCACATACTGTTTTAAAAATCCTTCCCTGACTCATGGGCATGCGTCTAGGGCTCAGCCCATCCAGGACACCTGTAGCAGGGACACACTCAGGCATGGCACAGAGGTGCCTGCTGTGGTGTGCTGTGCTCTGCTGTGCTGCTGGATGGATGGAACATCCCTGCCCCTGGGTCCCCCAGGCAGGAGAGGGCTGGCAGCACCAGGCTGTGCCAACAGCACATACAGTGGTGGCAAGAATTAACAACACTCATTCATAGAGCTTTAAACTAGATCTGAGGGGGCAGGGGGCTGTAGCTGGGTTTGCACTCTTAGGGCAGTGTTTCAGTACTAATGAAGACCAGAAGGCTCCCACCCCCCTAGGGCACAGCCAGCGTGCTCAGCTCATTCCCTGGAATGACTGTACACCAGTGCATGCAGTGTGGGGAATGAACAGGAAGAGTTAGAAATGTGTGTGTGGTCAGGGGGTATGATCTGGTGGCCATTACAGAGACATGGTGGGACAGCTCACATGACTGGAATGTGGTCATGGGTGGCTGTGTCCTTTTCAGGAAAGACAGGTCAACAAGGTGAGGTGCTGGAGTGGCTCTTTATGTGAGAGAGCATCTGGAATGTATTGAGTTCTGTCCTGGGGTGGATGATGAGGGAGTTGAGAGTTTGTGGGTGTGAATTAAGGGGTGGGCTGGCATGGGTGATACTGTTGTGGGTGTCTGTTACAGGCCACCTGATCAGGATGAGGAAGCTGATGAGGAATTCTACAGGCAGCTGACAGCAGCCTCACAATTACAGGCCCTGGTCCTCCTGGGGGATTTTAACTACCCAGACATTTGCTAGAAGGCCCACTCAGGCAGCCATTCTCAGTCCAGAAGGTTCCTCCAATGCATTGATGCTAACTTCTTGATGCAAATGGTGGATAAACCAACTAGGAGAGGAGCACTGCTGGATCTCATACTCACTAGCAAGGAAGGTCTTGTTGAAGCGGTGACGGTCGAGGGCAGCTTTGGCTGCAGTGACCACGAGATGGTGGAGTTCAGGATCTTGTGTGGTGGGGACAAAATTTCTAGCAGGACCTCAACCCTGGACTTCAGCAGGGCCAACTTTGGCCTCTTCAAACATTTGCTAGGGGAGATCCCATGGGACAGGGTACCAGATGGTAAAGGGGCCCAAGATAGTTGGTCAGCATTCAAGGACCACTTCTTCCAAGCTCAGGATCTGGGCATCCCAATGGTTAGGAAATCAAGAATGGGAGCCTGGAGACCAGCATGGTTAAATAAGGAATTGCTGGGCAAACTTGAGAGGAAGAAGAGAGTATACAGATCATGGAAGGAGGGGCTGGCCACTTGGGAGGAATATATGACTGTTGTCAGAGGATGTAGGGTGGCAACTAGGAAAGCTAAGGCCTCCTTGGAATTAAACCTTGCAAGTGAGGTCAAGGACAACAAAAAGGGCTTCTTCAAGTACATTCGAGATAAAACTAACACCAGAGGCAATGTAGGCCCCCTGCTAAATGAGGTGGGTGCCCTGGTGACAGAGGATACGAAGAAGGAGGAGCTACTGAATGCCTTCTTTGTCTCTGTCTTCACTGCTGCAAACTGTCCTCAGGAGTCCCAGAGCCCTGTAAACCCAGAAGAAGTCAGGATAGAGGAGGAGTTTGCTTTGGTTGATGAGGACTGGGTTAGGGATCAATTAAGCAATCTGGACATCCACAAATCCATGGGTCCTGATGGAATGCACCCACGGGTGCTGAGGGAGCTGGCAGAGGTCATTGCTAGGCCACTCTTCATCATCTTTGGTAAGTGGTGGGCAACAGGAGAGGTGCCTGAGGACTGGAGGAAAGCAAATGTTACTCCGGTCTACAGAAAGGGCAAGAAGGAGGACCCAGGTAACTATAGACCGGTCAGCCTCACCTCAGCCTCAGAAACATTGATCTATGCCGTGCAGTCACTGGCCCCACATTTTATACTCTGAGACACTGTACCAAGGAAGCCTTGGCAAGCTGAAAGTGTATCACAGATTTGACTGGGGGCAGATTTTTAGCTCCTGAATATTAAAGCTAACTATGTTTAAGGTTGGAGCTTTTTTCCTTTTCCAGATTCATCAGTCTGAAGAGAAGAGGCTCTCTAGGGGAAACCAGCAACCCTCACAAACACACATAAATTCAGAATGGGTTGGACAAGTTGCTTCAAAGGATTTATTTTCTTTAAATCTGTTTGCTTATAAATCCAGACATGTATTCTATGTGTTAGCATTCCCCTGTGACAAGCCATCCCTCAGTTTACATAGGCAAATGAATTGCTCACCCTCACTAGAACCGAGCCAGAAATTTCCAGCAGCAGTTTGTGGGTTGCTGACCTCCTGTTTCTCCCTTAAACTCATCCGTGGGCTGCTCCCCTGGCACCCTTGCTACTATGCATCTCCTGTGTGTAATAGGAAATGTAGGAGGAGAAGATGTATCTCTGCAGTAGCCAGGTGGTGAAGCCAGCTGATGCGGTACTCAGGGCAGCAGGTCAGATGGACTATGAAGAAAATTATATCGGTTTTGCAACACTCTGACGTGCCTTGCCTGCAAGCTTGGAGTCATATAGCACGCCCGGTGGCCTGTAGCACCTCCTATCCCATATCACAACTCTTCTGTGTTATAAATGCAAAGAAGTCTGCAATTCCCCTGGCATCTTTCCTGCAGAAAAATGTCTTGGCCCAATGAAGGTCATTCAGACTTATATTAGGTGGCATACACAGCTTTGCAAGAAACACTGCCAATTTGATTTAAAGAAGCAGAATTAGTGTAACTTCATTAGCTTATTTTCAAGATACCACAGCTCCAGAGAACAAAGATAGGTCAGTGTGGCAGCTCCTTGGCTGTCAAATAGCTTCAAGCTTCTTTCAGAAGCCAACAGAAATCACCACACATTAGCAAAGAGACCTCTGACAGTATCTGTGCCTCTCTAACTGTCTCAGACTGTGGCAGAGAAAAGGCCAAAGCATTGCTCTGGCTATATGTGTAATTCCAGGAAAGCCTTTGAGTGTATCTATATCCAAGGCTTGGCTTTCTGGGTGCCAGTGAGAGAACGGACATGAAGATGATCATGAGAGCACCTCTCCTATGAAGGAAGGCTGAGAGAGTTGGGGTTGTTCAGCTTGGAGAAGAGAAGGCCTCAAGGAGACGTTCTAACAGCCTTTCAGTACCTGAAGTGAGCCCACAGAAAAGCTAGAGAGGGACTTTTTATGAGGGCATGGAGTGATAGGACGAGCGGGGATGGTTTGAAACTGAAAGAGGGTAGACTTCAAACAGATATTAGAAATAAATGCTTTCCTATGAGGGTGGTGAGACACTGGAACAGGTTGCTCAGAGATGTTGTGGCTGCCCTCTCCCTGCAGTGTTCAAGGCCAGGTTGGATGGGGCTTTGAGCAACCTGATCTAGTGGGAGGTGTCCTTGCCCGTGGCAGGGCGCTTGGAACTAGATGACCTTTAAGGTCCCTTCCAATCTAAACCATTCTATGATTCTATGAATGGATGGACAGACGCTCTGGGGAAAGGCCACCTCAGCCATCTGGAGTGACAGTCTCCTCTTGCTGCTGCCGAGGGTGTCTCTGCCCACCCAACTGCTCCTGAGACCCAGGGGGGTGCCCGCCTATGAATTTGCCTCTGCAGGCTCCAGGCATCGCTGCATTCTGACCTTGCTTCTTTACCAGGGGGGTTAGCAAGCACACCTGCAGCAGAGTGCAGCATGTCCCTCACCCCATGCATTGTCCTTCACAGCGTGGCATGTTACTGCAAGGCTGCATTAAACAGCCCACTGGTGCACTGGTGTGGGAGAAACGGAGCAGCTACCTGCTGAAAGGGAAAGGAAGGTATTGAATTTGAGTGAATAAATTTAAACCAAAGCATTCAGTAGCTCATTTATGATACAGTGCCAAGAGGTCTCACAAAGGGTTTGTGCTCCACTTTCCTCTGCCTGCAGGCCATGATGCAGTGCAGTCTCTGCGCTCCTGGTGAGGCTGGAGCCTGACTGCAGGAGCTGGATCATTGTGGCATATCCCTGGGCACAGACAGGTTGGTTTTGTCGCCCTATGTAAACTATCCAGGAATGGTATCTCCTACTACCACCAACACAGCAGCAGTGATGTTGGAAAATGAAACCTTAGCAAGGGAAATATTTCATGGTTCAGTGGTAACACAGTCAAAGGTCTTCCCTGCTTTGGGAGTTATAGGTCTTAACCACTGTTTGAACTCTCTATGGTCCTGGGAGATGGACATTACCCCAGAAATGTGGTGATTCCCTACCTCTCATAGCTGTGGTGTGTCACATTTCCATCCTTGCTTCAGCAGGGATGCTTATGATCCATGCACTAGATTTGTATTATGGCCCTTCTGGCTACATGGAACTCAGACAACCAAATATCAAATTCAGTGCTTGTAAGTATGCCTAATTAAGACAAGAAGAATTGAATTAATTTATGAAAAAGTAATGAACTTAAGCAGTTCTGATACAAAACATCTGAAGCTGATCTGGAATCACGCATCTGGATTGTTATACTGGCATTTAGAATATTGGGAATACTATATGTTGAGTGTTCCACTGAAAACCCTTAATAGCAGAAGTTGTGATGGATGATTGTTTTTTGCTGCGCAGTATTCGAGGTCAGAAGGTCCCTTGGCACCTCATCTCAGATATATTTGGATAACTCTGAGATCCCAGAGCCCAGATACAGCAATTCACACAAACAAGAGGCAGAAAACCAAAACACATACCATGTTTAGTCCTGCGCATGCCAGACAACAGATGGCCAGATGCATAATTTTCCAGGAGAGTGTGAAAAAAAGCTATTTTTGGGAGGACTTGACAAGACTTGTACATACCGTTCATGATCCAGAGTCTTGCCTGAGCTTTAAGAGCAGGCCACAGAGTCAGGGTCCATGTCATTTGCCTGACACTGCCCTGGGACTGGTCTGGGGCAAATCAGTCAGCATTTCAATTGCCATACAAAACAGATATTGACCTAGTATGTCCATGGTATTAGGAAACTGAAGGGATGTTGCCAGGTTTTTCTAGGACCAAAACTCAGCTATTTATTTATTTATTTATTTAATTTATTTGAAATTTTTAATTCTTTTTAAAGATTTACTAACAGATATTTTGTTCTAAGTAATGAAAAATGACTGATCAAACATGATATTCCTCCACAAATACTAGCATAACCAGGCAAAGTGAGAGCACAGAGCGAAACAGATAATTTTTTGAGATTCTGCCTTCTTGTGGAGCAGAAGATGCTGAAGACTGTTGAATTTCAATTTCCCTGTACTTAAAGGCACGTTCAAATAAAGCCCAGGACACATGTACCTTTCCACTTGCAAATCTATACAAATTATATGCAAACATGGAACACAGAGTCCCACACTATGGTCCGAGTGGAGAGTTATAGAAAAAGTGATCGTAATAGCTGGCACATGGAAAGCTCTTCCTATAATAATGATGTGATATACTGTCAGCAGCAAAATGACAAGCCTGAACATGCCAGGGCTTCTCCCCTTTGCCTGAGCAACTCCCCAAGGACCTTCTGAGAGGAAAGGTCCTCTGGCACAGCCCCACCATGTCTCAGTGTAAGCCCCCTGCTCATGCTAAACAAAGGCAGTTTGAACAGGAGGTGGGTGTTTCACCAGATGATCATTGAAACCAAATTTGCTCCCTGGAAGACATGCCCACATTCCCATGGTCCCAGGCAAGAGTGGACTGCCAAAATGGATTGCCTTGGCTGGTGTGACCCAGCTCTCTCCTAGCAGAACACGTGTATTAAAGGTCTGGTAGGCAAGCTCTGGATTTGCCAGCTCCTGCAAAGGTTAAAAAGTCACAGTCTTTCCCCATCTAACACATTGCCCAGGACTGTAACTATACCCCCACAAATGCGTGTAGGGTGAGCAGACAAGATGATTTTACCTGCATGTATTCCTGCAGAAGGTGACCACAGTGTCTGGCTAAACAGCCCATGGGCTGATTCTGCAAGAAACCAGTGAACCTGCTCAACATTTTAACTCTGTTGTCTGAAGTATTTTGCCTGCTTCCTCAAGCATAAACGCTACCACGCTTACTGTTTTACGAGTCAGGAAATGAGGTGCATCTGGCTGCAGGGTAATTGATAGGAGAAATAAAAGGCTCTCCTTCAAGCTTAGCTATATGCCAGGCTTTTTACGCAAAGGTGCAGCCTGCAGTGTGTTAACTACACAGCCCTTAAAGGCACACAGGAATCAGAAAGCAAAAAGCAATGAAGAAGTTATATGGTTTGCCAGATAGCCTTTAAAAAAAAAAAAAAAAGCAAAGAAAAAGCTTAAAAGCAACTGGGTTTAGTCATAATTTTGCCTTGGAACAACATGGTAACTCTCCCTTTCAGAGAAGGTATTATCTTGGGCTTTGGAAGAGGTGGGATCTGGTACAGGCTCTTGCACAACACCCATGATTGTCTTCCTCTCTCTAGAAAGTGTTAATGTGTTCAGAGCAGGTGCCCCAGTTGTGCTAGGTGCTGTAAAAAGACTTAAGAGTCCAGTTTCGGATGGGGATCTCAGAGTGCCTGGGAATGTAGGCACCAGCCTGTCTTTCTTGGTTCCTCTTCTGCTGCAGAGAGCAGACTGGCCGTCAGACTCAGATCTGCCTTAGTCCTTGCTGTACCTTGTCACTGGTGGTATCACTAGGTGGCCCTGCTAGATAGTCTATTTTTTGTGAGCAAGTTTTTAATCTTCAAAATATATTGTAGTGTTAGGGATTGGGGCTTTTTTTCCTTTTTTTTTTTTTTTTTAATAAAATAGTCTTATTTTGAGAGAAATTGTGGCATGAATCCAGGAGCTTGTTCTTAGGTTTATTCCCTGTATTTAGAGAGAAAATCTGCAAAACAACAACTCTGGGCTCATAAGGATGACCTTTCTTTGAGGAGGGGTTTTTTTGTGCACTGCTTGAGATGACCTTTGCTCTAAAGCTGGTAAATGCATATAAATGAAAGATGATGGGATTTGAGCAGCTGATACTCCAGCTTGCTTTAGTAGAAAGATGATCCATGAGTTTGCTATGTTTTGGCCCAGTGCCAGGAGGAAAAGGAGAAGTTTTTTTTCAAGTAGAAAGGCTGGAATGTTTACATGGACCCCCCTACATTTACCTGCAGAAGGACAACATATCAACCTTGTGATTCTGCTATTTCCTCTTCCTCCCAGAGGTTATTTGTGCTTTTGTGGAAGAAAGGCCATTGCAACACTTAGCTTTTCACTGCAATGTTTTCCAATTAAAAAAATCAAGAGGATTTGTATAATGAAGCTTGTAGTCACTTGTACAGCTGCAGCAAGAAGGTAGCTTGGAGGTGAAAGAGTTTATAACTAGAAAAACCCACATAATCACACCCCTCAGCGCTGAGGAGCTGGACCGAGGCTTTGTGTTTCATTCTGTGTGCAGCTGCTTGACTATTCAGTACTGTGAATTTACTGTCAAGCACAGAGCAGCAGCACATTGTGCTGAACTGCTCTTGGGTCTGCTGGGAGAAGGAAGACCTAAAAAATCAGAAAAGGAGAAATCAGTAGTGCCTGGGAGAAACAGTGGGACTAGAGGAGATGCTGAGTGGAAGAGGGTGGTGCAAGCACTCAAAAGTTACGGCTGGGTTATTTCATGCAAGTGGCCACCTCTGCTACCAAAGAGTGGTTGGTGCAGCATCAGTTAAGGAAAACCCAAAGACTTGACAGATTCTTCAGCAGTGAGTTGATTTTTTTCACAGTCTAAACATTTGATAACTGTTGTGATTAAAGATTGTGCATGATCCAGAAGACCAGTTGCCCCAGGACAAGTCAAGAAGATGAGAAAAACAAATGAGCAAAGAAACAACTCTAGCCCACGCCTCTTGACCTTATTCAAAGAAATTGTAAACAGAGCCAGTCTTGGTCCCCAGAAATGTGCCAAAAGGGAGGGAACAGAGAGTATATTTGTCCAGCTGGTACAATACAGATGGAAAAATTATGCAGCCTAAAATGGTCACTGTCTCTGAAAGGAGAACAAGCCCCAAACAGCAGGGGTCTGCCAGGGCACCAGTTCTTTCACATGGGATGACCAAGTGAGGGGTGCGTTTCCTCCGTTTGTGCCCAAGCCAGCAAAACCACAAGTGACATCTGCTAAAGGTAATGGAGGGGACTCCATCCTGGGGACTGCAGAAATGCTGATGCTTGCTCTTAATAGCACCAGTCCCTGTAAAGGAAAGAAGCCCAGCTTCTCAAATCAGATAATTTCAATTCTGAATATCTTGACTAATAAAAACATAAAGGGGCTGCCAAAGATCCACAACAAAAACATCCACTTTTTCAAGTCATTTAACTCCCACAGTGCTGAGATTTCATTGGGCACTTGCTGAGAGGCTGGTACAAAGGCTCAGGCAGGATGGTACTTTCAAGCTGACAAGTACAGGAGGTTCTGAAGAGCAGTTTCAGATCTACAAATAAGCAAGGACTACGAACAAGCATGTATGATAACATGTTAGATTAGGCAGCCTCTAGGATCCCTTTCTTTCCAGAAGACACAGCTTCCAGCCAAGCAAGGGCTTTGAGATGAGTCCATGACTGCCTTTCTGATTAGAGCTGGTGTTTACAGGACTTTCCAGGGGGTATTTTCTTGTCCTAGCCTTCCACTAGAGTAAGTTACAGCATCACAGTAAGTGATAGAGTCTGCAGCAGAGGTGTAAAACCCACTGAGAATCCTCATTGCTTACCCATTGCTCCAAGGAAGGTCCTGCAATTACAAGTGCAAGGCAATTTGGCACAAGAAGAGGTATATACCACTTAGCACTCTCATGATTACAAGGGATCAAGCACCACGTCCAGCTCCCATCCTGGTGAGAGAGGAGGATCAACAGCAGTCACTAAAGTCAGCAGATCATAGAATCACAGGATGTCTTGGGTTGGAAGGAACCTTTAAAGGTCATGTAGTCCAACCTCCCCCATACAGTGAGCAGGGACATCTTCAACTAGACCAGGTTTCTCAGCCCCATCCAACCAGGTTCCTCAGAGGCAATACCAAAATCCTTAAAGGCTTCCAGGGATGAAGCATCTATCTCGTCTCTGGGCAACGTATATCAGTGTTCCATCTAGTCTAAATCTACCCTCTTTTACTTTAAAACTACTACCCCTTGGCCTATTGTAACAGGCCCTGCTAAAATGTTTTTCCCCATCTTCCTTATAAGCCTTCTTTAAGTACTGAAAGGCTGCAATAAGGTCTTCCCAGAGCCTTCTCTTCTATGACTGGCTGTAAGCTGAGCTGTAGAAAAACCAGTGAATTTTCAGCCACTCTTCTTAAAGCTGAGTGGATGTCCCCTATTAAGTACCAAAATGATACACACAGCAGAAACAGAGATTAAAGAACACAATGCAAGAAAACCTCACAGATACGATGTTTTCCTTGCCTGCATCCTCTCTCCAGCATGGCACCTCTCATCCCAGGAATAAATTATCCACATATTTCTAAGCACTGGAGCAAACACAAGAGCTTTTTACATCTCTTCCAGTTCTGCCTTCTCCATACAACAGTTGTTTCCAATTACAGCCAGCTTCCATCAGCATCTCTCACCCTCCCTGCTTGCAGCAACCGATTTGGATTCTGACTTCATGTTTCCACCTTAGTTGTTCCCTGGGCTGTGGGGGAGGAAAGGGGAAGGAAGAGAAAGTGAATGTAAGTGAATGTCAAGAACCTGCCTTAGATAAAATATTCAAATCTTAGAGTGACTAATACATGGGGATGGAAAACATTTACCCACCTACATGCAAGCCCAGTGCACTGGAGCAGAGGATTATACCAGCATGGCTGGCAGCACCTTACAGAGGACTGAAGGAGACTAAAAATTTTGCATTGTTTCTGTTATTAACTAAATCCCCTTTCAACAACCTAATAGCAGACACGGCACAGGCTATGGGCACACAAAAAAATAAATAAATCCTTTACACTTCTGCTCCACCGGCATAGGTGCCATGTTCATGTGCAGAACAATGACAGGCTATCCTCTTTAGAGGTTTCAGGCAGCCTCAGCTGGATGTTAGACTACTGTCTGCTGCTGATCAGCAGGGAATTACTCCCAAAATTATTAATACGGGTTTTTCTTGCAGCCGTTTTGTTGCCCACGTTCTGTGCTCCAGTATGTCCTACCTCCTCCTAAGCTTCCTGGTGACCATAGCAACATGCCCAGTATCTCCTGGAACACCAGCTCTTCCCTCCTTTCAAGCTCTAGGAAACAATTCTGTTGAGTAGCAAACCTGAACAACTCACACTCACAGGCATTTTAATCTCTGACCATTGTACAGCAGGCTGGTTTCTGACATTTACCAGGTGCAACTGGCCCAGTGCATCCATCCTTATCTTCCCCTGCCTGTTGCCAGCACTGATTGCTGCTGATTAGCTTCACAGGAGGGTAACACTGCGACACACCAGCCCCAGAGCATGGGGGGCTGTGCCTGCTGGCAGCATTGCTGAAGGACCCTCTCGGTAGCCTCTTCTGCCATCCATTGAGGTGACAACCCTGTCCTTGCTGCAGGACTCAGCTCTGCTTGTTGCACCCCGGAGGATAAGGTCTCTCCCCTCTTCATTCTTCCCTTGATAGAGGGTTGCCTGGACTAAACCCCAGCAAACTCCTTCAGAAAACTGCTGAATCAACCTGGGCACCATCTGTATTTGGGAAATGGGTTTCCCGCTCAACCAGAAGGGAAATCACTCGTCTAAGCACACATTGTAGCCTGGGTAGTCGGAACATCCTTTTATATGGGTGCCATGCTGCGGTGAGAGCTGCTCATCAACCTGCTCCTACAAGTTACAGATATGTCCTTTAGTGATATTCTAGTTTCAGGCACAAACCTCGCAGAGACTTTAAAATAAGGTGCCCTAAGGGATTTTGTGACACACACACACACACACCATTTGTGACCTTGGGGTACACACGCACCCCTGCTTGTCTCAAGACACCAAAAACATCTAGAAACCACCTCCTCAGAAATCATGGAGGAGGGCAACCAGAAGCAGAAAAGAAAGAGGGAAGGAGAGGGAACACAGAAGCTATCCCTTTCCTCGCATGGGCTCCAGGAAACTTCTCAGCACTTGTACAAACCCAGGAACCTGGCCCCCTGCCCGCACACTGCTGGGCAGCTCATTCAGATAATGGCCATGCCAGGCTGAAACTGCTGCTCCAAATCGGCTCTGTTCATTGCATTGCTCTTTCAAATTGTTGTTTGCAGAAGTGTTCCAAAAGGCTTTTGCTTCCAATGCACTTATTGCTGTTTAAAAAACCCAGACTGCCTTTAAGGCATCCAGAAGCTGGAAGGAAAAATTGTGTTTAGTTTTTAAGACTTTCAGTGTTTCCAGATCTAATTCATTTATGCAAGGAGATAAAAATGTTGCTTATTGCAGGCCAGCGTATTTCTAGACAGATTTAATCATCATTAGCCTTTCTGATTACTAAGTAAACAACTTGTTTAAGTATTGATCATAAATCTATTATATCACTAGGATTTATTTTAGCTTTGCACATTAGCATCAGCTGCTGTGAGATGCAAATACATTAGATTTGCTTTTGTGTTTCTTGTGAGAATATTGTACACATGCTACTTCAGTATCCCAGGCTCAGATATTACATTCCTCCCCTGAGGTCTAACAAACAAGAATTTCAAGAGGGCAGAAAATGAATTTCTAGCCCAAGGGAAAACATTTTGATGAAAAAAGTCACATTGTTAATAGTTTTCATGGAAAATGAAATGAAAGTGGGAATGAAAAAAATAATGCTGGAGTGGTTTTAGCACTAAGTGCCACTGAGGGCCTGATAAGAGCTGTAGTTTGTCATTTTTGAGCCCAGACTCTCCTGCACAATAAGGCTCCCAGCCAGGCTCACGCAAGGCGTGCCTCACTGGGTGTAGGATAGGAGGAAGACTGCTGCTCCCTGTGGGTGATATCAGGCAGGAGAGGCTGTCTGGTAAAACCCAAAAGGTAATTCAGGAAGCATTGTGACATCTGGATTGACTAAAAATCATTATTTTTATTGGATATGCTCTTTTTCATAATGAGAAGTTCTTTACTCCTGTGGATAGCAGGCACTATTCATGAGAACAGTGAAAGTCTGAGTTGTCCAACAGAAATGTCAAAAGAAATAATTTAGGTCAGCTTTCACAATACCACCTTGTATTTTGAATACAGCAAGCAAAGTATTCTTCTGTTTTTTCCAGAAGGAATCAATGGCAGACAAGCCAGAAGGATCTCAGGGTTGGACAGAGAGACATTTTTAGCACACAGGTTTGCTGCTGTGCTCATTACTTCATCACCAGAAGAAGGAAAAGACGTATCAGTGCATTACAGAGTCACTGCATTCACTATGACATTCCCTCCTTGGGAGAGAGGGATGATGGCTACAGAAATCCATTTTTATGGTTCCTGTATTCATTAGGAGTAGCAAACTCATGTGAAAAAAAGAAATCATATATAAAAGCCAAGCGGGCCCAAAGTGCCAAGAGATCTTACTGGGGTTCCTGGCAAAGCAGCACACAGCCGAGGTAACCAGCTTCTCCAGACTGCTAATTACCCTAATCCATTTTCAAGGAAGGGGATAAAATGTCACAATGACATGCTTTATTTTAGCTAATCAATGCTGCGTGCTGCAAAGCAAAAGAAAATAACTCCCTGAATTCAAAATAACCTTCTTCAGAAACCTTTTGGTATTTTATGGTCAGTTGCTGCAATACAGAAGAGGTTAAATAATGAAAATGCAGGAGATCCGTCTGCTTAGCTCCTCATCTCTGCTGGGCAGTCTTCAGAGCAGCCACAGCTACAAGCTAAATGCTCTGCTATGATCAAGGCCAGACACACCAGCTCCCTTGTGCTTCTCCGCCAACTGCGTTAGTAGTACTCACGCCAGTCGGCTCCTGGGCTTTCTCCTCTGTCCTCAGTGAGCAGTGGCAGAGGTGCAGGTGCTCTGCAGGGCACGAGAGCCTCCTTGGGAGTCACCCACTGAGCTAGGGCTACAGCAGTGTCAGGACTCTGGGAATCTCAGGTGGTGAGAAGGACATGGAAAGCCATCCACTGTGTGCTTCTTCAGAGGGCTGGATGAGTGAACAAAGTCCAAGCCTTTTTTACTTTTATTCCTTTCTTAAATATGGGCAGAGCTTGCGGGTGTTCAGTGAGGATGTCCTGGCTCTCCTCTTTTCTAAAGACAACACAAACATGGTTTCCCTGCCTCACTGACACACACAGATGCTTCTCCCAACTCCTTGTATCAGACTCACTCTGTGCTCCAGGTCGGGTGTGCACTGAGAGTGGAAAGAAAGTGAACAAATATCCTGGAATAAATCTGACCATAAACATGAATCCCCATTAAATGAGAGGGTTTTTAGCAAAATTTACTTTTAAATTTATATTTATTTTAAAAATAAAAACTCTGTGTGGAAAACTTTCCCTTAAAAAAACCCAAATAGACCAGTTGAAAAGGAACTGAAGTAATTGATTAGAAACTAATTAGAATACCAAAAGCTTACCAGGTGACATGTGATTGTACTATTATGAAAGAAGTTTATAGCTGTTTAGGAAGGGCAAACAAGGAAAAAATAACTAGCTTGTCATATCAATAAATAATTGTATTTATTTTTATATTCCATCTTTATTCTGACAGAACAGAAGGATAAACTTAGAAGTCCTACTTAGTAATAAAAATGATAGATGCAACATGTGACACAAGAGAGGTCTGCTGCAGGTCATCTAACAAGGAAAAGTAGGTAGACAGTTTCAATTTATTTTCTTTTTTTTTTTTTTAACCTTTTTTTTTAGCCATTAGTTGGAGGCTTTGGTAGCCTTTTCCTTTCCCAGCACAAAGCTACAAAACAAGCAAGAGGCTCAAGAGCTTCTTAGGGTATAGTGGCAATGATTTTCTGGAAAGTGAAAGGGAAGAGGCTGCTTCAGAGGATGGGTAGCTGTCTAAAGAAACAGTATTAAAAGCACACACATATCCTATGCTGGTGTGGAGGAAGCACAGCAGGAGAGCAACTTGGCTCTGTCAGGAGCTCTGCAACAGCCTGAAACTTGAGAAGAATAAGAAAAATAAGAAACAGGGTAAGCTATTTAGGAGAAGCGTGACAGAAGAGCATGAATTTATAAGGGTAAAATCAAAGGGCAAAGACACAGAACAGACCCAGAGAACAACAACATTAACAGGAAAGTATGCAAATTAATGTATTAGCAAGACAATAATGATCACTTCTCAGTGGGAAGGGAGCAGCTGGCACTGAGGATCAGAACAATTAATGCCGCTTTGCTTTAGTATTCACTGAAAAGGATCCAGCTAGGATGTGGATGAGTGGAAGAATAATGCCCAGGCAAGGTGTGGAAGAGCTAAGATGATACCAGAAAAAGAGCAAGCCAAAGAGCAGTCTGGTAAGCTAGAAAACACCTAAGTTTGTTTAACTAACTAAACCTGATGAAATGTACCCAGGGTGCTTGTCAGCCCGCAGGGGAACATGACAGAACAGCTTGAAGTTTTTGTTGAGCACTGGGAGAAAGAATAGATCTGGATAAGGGGAAAAGAGACAAGCAAATGTCCAAAGATAATATAGCAAGTGGCTTCAATTTTGAAGTCTTAGAAAAGCACTGGAACAAATTATCTAATTATATGTGAACTTGCAGTAAGCAACCAAGCTACAAGCAACCATCATCACCAACTCATTAAAATGATCATGCCAAATCAATCTAGTTGTTGACCCATTGCCATACCAGGGCATAAAATATAAGAGAGGCTTGAGGTTTTGGTGTTTTTCCCCCACCATTGTTTTGTTTTTTTGAGGTGGGTTTTTTTGTTCTACATTCAACTGAGTTTGGAAAGGAGAAATAATCAGTCACTGTGTGAAATGGACCAACATCGAGAGTCTTTGGTAATACAGAGGTTCAATAACATGCCATGAAATGGGATTTGTTTAATGTTTGTGTCTTTATTTATTTATTTTACACTTGTTGTTTGTATCTTTAGATATCCAGACCGCAGAAACTGGCTCCCCACTGTGACACTGGCCCTTCGAAATGTTTCTTTAAACTGCACAGTAAGGGCAAGATTTACACAGCACCCCGGGGCTGGCAAACGCCAGATGAATGTAGATACACATTTCTGCATGCTCATGAAAGCGCAATGCAGTGGCATCCAGAGCTGTTTTAAAAATAATTATCTGCATTAGTCATGGGGTTAGGCAAGGAATGCTTTTATAAAGGCAGAGTTGTCAACCTTCATCCACACGCAGTGGAGCGTGGGGAGGTGCAGGCAGAGATCTAATCTATTAAACCAGTTGATAAATACCTTACACCACTCGGCATGAGAAATTAAGCTGTGAACCATATAACATATGTGAGTTATCTTCTAATTTTATTAGACAGTAGCTCATAGCGCAATGTTACCGGGAAAGCAGTAAAGCTTGGGCCGTAACTCCCAAGGAATCAGACTCTTTGTTGCACAAGGGAAAGCAGTGCCTACTGTCACTGCCACAGGTCTTCCAGGGACATCTGCAATTTGTTCCATACCAAAAAAAGTTGTTCACAAGCTGTTGGACATAAATACTCTACCTCCTCCTCTAAGTTTTGCCAGATCTTCCTCATGCAGATTAAAATCTCTTTAACTAAAAAACTATATCCACCACAAATGAAATGTTGCAACAAAAATACTTTTATCAAGGTATTCAACTACAGATAAAACTTCTTAAAAAACCTACACCAAACCAACCAACCCTTGATGCCCTTCCTAAAGGACAACATTAGCACAGATGAGTTGCTTGGGATCTCATGGGATATATCCGAACCACCCCAAAACCCAACACAGTGTCACAAATCCAGGGGGGCAGGAATGGCCCATTGCAGGTCACCAGTGCTCTTGGCGTCATTTGCCAACCTTTGCCCTCTTTTGCACCTCCTTTAAATCATCCCCTCATGGAGAGGAGGATCTCCAAAGATAGGGCCAGGGACAAGGCTGTGGATGTAGCAGAGGCTGGTGAACATTCTCCAAGTGCTGCATCTGCCTATGGAGGGGCATGTGGGCCTGGGGAAGTTCAGGTGAGAGACAGGAGGCTGAGAGACTTTGGCAATCCACAGGAGGAGAAACTTGCTGGGTGGCTGCAGGCTGTTCACTGTGAGGGAGAGGGGGAAAGGGGCCAGCTTGCAGGCTGCAGTACTGGCCTGGGCAGGCAAGGTGCAAGTGGCAGCTTGAGTGTGGTCTCACTTGGGGATGTAACAGAGGAAGATGGGAGCACTTGGAAGTTGTGGACCACGATCCAGAAATCTGGCTACTTCCAGTCTATCAAGAGACAGAAAATCATCACTTAGATTCCTCTCCTCTTAACCATGTTACCTTGGCTCAATGCACCAAGTTCCCCTTATCTAAATATACCAAAAAACAGACAACCACTGGCCGCTGAAAAGAAACCAACACACTGACCTCAGCTTTCTAATTGTTCCACTCCCCAATAAGATGAGAAAACCTAGAAACCTTTCCAACAAAAACTTTTAGTTATCCCCTTTTCCTTTAGCAACCACCTACAACACATGCGCATAACTGGTGGCTGCATTGCAGACACCATCTGCTCCAGCACAACAGCAACTCACCCACTTCTACCCACTCAGCATGACCAGAATGTAACACTACATGCTGTGTGCACAGGGAGGCACATGTGTTGTGTGTGATGAAGGAGAGCAAACTAGGATAAGAAAGGGACAATCACTGCAAGAGGAGTAGCAGGGTGCAGCTGAGATGGACTCTTCTCTTCAGAAGGACACTGAGTTGGCTACTCTCGAGGTAGGAAAAAATTCATCCTGGGTGAACCAAGTGCTTCACTGTCTTGTAAATGCTAGGCCCTGATGCAGCCACCCAACCCTATTGCTTCCTTGTCACCAGCTACAACCAGTAATACAATTGGTTTTAGTGTGAAACTTCTCTGGTGCAGAATGCCACAGAATTTTTTTCCACACATAGGGCATCCCACAGAATACACGTAAATCATTCTGAGAGCTGGCATCAGCCCTGGCATGGGCAGAGGACCACAACTTAGCCTCTAAGTTCAGGTCCCTGATCTGACAGTTTTGCTCTGTGGCTGTGAGCACCACATAGTCTCTGCACCTAACCTTACCCATTCGGAGCACAGATATAAATAACTGCATCTCACAAATTTGGCTTGGTAACAAGATACAAGATGTTCACAGTACATTGTCCATGGGGGGCTATAGAAAAATGTATTCTCTTTTGCAAAATTTCAGCTATTGCTGCTTCCCCCCACCTCAAACTAGGGAAGGCAAGAAAGCCAGCAAGATTGTTGCATTAGGAAAATAAATATTTTTTTAGTATGAACTTTTTAAATAATCAGCACAATTCCATCAAGGTCTGGTTTCCATGAAGGAACAGGATGACAATGAGAACAAATTTTTTGCCCAGGGTTTCAATCCTCTTTCCAGAATGGGCTTTGTACTATGTGGGCTTCCTCTCAAGGCACTTTGCCAATGTTTTACTCCCGGTTTCTATGACTTATTTTTCTTGCTTGCTATATTGGATAATCCAGGCTTCATGCAATACCATTCCCTTTGTACTTGAATGCTTCAGAAACTCTCTCAGTTCACATGGCTCAACTTCTGCTCCTAAAGCATCTGCTGAAATTCTTTGTGGCATCATTTCAGCTACTACAGAGGAGTACATCTACTTGTTTCCCTATATAGCCTGACTAGGAGGAGGATGTCATACACCTGTTTCCTTTCCATCATTTGGTTGATTGTGCACATATATACTGTTTTATCTCTTCTCTGAACTATCTTGAAAACCCTTTGGAAATGGGATTGCATTTGATAGTTATTTGCACAGCATCAAGCACCCTAATTTTATCAGATCATAAACTTGCATAATACTTGATTTGATTAAGGAAACAAGACATGATACATAAGTCAATCTGTTTAAATATATGCTGAAAGCAATCATGGCTACATAAAGTATTTTAATTTTTCTATTTCACGTCATCTTAACTCCCTCAAATACCAAGAAATCACTTTTCTAAGTCATCAGCCTTAAAAAAGTCCTCAATCTACATAACCTTGTAATGACAAAAAGCAAACAATTTACATAGACAGCAATAAAGCAAGCAATATTCAATGTTAATTGAATAAGTAAATTTATGCATGTATTACAGGAATCTACAAAAGCAAACATTATACATATAAATAATAAAACCATGTTATATACAAATTTTTTTATATAGCTTGAATGAAGTTCTTACTGTAGTACAAATATTACTACGGCACAATAGAAAAAAGCCTATATTACCTGTATTGCCATGTTCATTTCAGACTTCCCCCTCTTTAATTCTGTTTATGGTTGAGATGTCAAAATGAATTTATGCTTTCTCTGTCCTTTTCAGAGCTACTTTTGTTATTCACTTACATGTTCTATTTTATTTATATATATATATATATGCACACATACACACATATATATATCTATATACACCCCCTTCCTATCCACTTGATAGAGAAAAAAAACAGTATTTGAGAGGAATGTCATTTAAGTAAAACTTTAAGAGTCTTGTAATAGCAGTTGCTAAGATGGGGGTTCTTAGTTACACAGCTCAGGAGCTTTAAACTCTTTCCTCTTGTTTAACCAGGCCAGTTCTGAGTACTCGCTGCTGTATCTGTCAAGTTTGAGCAACAGGGGACAAAGAGGAAAACAACAGTATGACCGGCATCAGTCTATGAAAGAACAGACAGCTTTACAGGAGGGAAGGAACATTTCCATTCCAAAGAAGGCTCAGGCCAGCTGTAGCACCCCCCTGCCACAGGGACTGCAGCTGATCTGCCTGTTTTTCTTAGCAAAACTCTAGGGGGATTGGGGAGAAGGAAGAGGAAGAAGAAGTTCCTTGGAAACTGTCATCCTTCTGCTCCTTCAGGTCTAATCACACTTTGGCCCTCTAGGTCTTCTGCATAGCATCCAGGCACTGTTCAGTCCTAACTTTACTTGAGCTGAAAGCTCTGCTTCTTCCTCAGTTTCTAGTTTAATCTTCATAAGTAGATGCATTACTTCACTGTGTAAGGAAGAGCTCCTACAGAGAGGTGGCATATCCCAGCAGTGTGCCTGAGACAGCTAGAGACTCTTGCCCCTGATCTGACATCTCATTCAATGCAGCAAGGCAGAGCTACCGAAGTAGCAGAGATGCAGTATCACAGTAAATTTACTCCAAGCAATTCTCAGAGGACAAAATTGACATTCTCTATTCAAAATGCAAGTGTTCTCAGCAGTAAGGAACACTTAAACAAAGAGAGTAGATTTTCTTATAATAGTATTTCTTAAACTAAAAAATAAGCACAGCATCACAGCTGAATATAATACAGTTTGATTCTTCTGAATGAAAAATGACACTTGCAGCCAGTCTGGATACAGAAACAAGTGTTTTCAAGGGCAAAAGGCTTCTCAGTTTTTGGCATGTAACCAGAAGGCTAGAGTCTGTGTCTTTTTAGGCCAACTATTATACATAAGCAAATTGGCCCCTTTTGAAACCAGAGAGTTAATGTTAAATTGGAACCTGTGTAAATGCATGCGAAGCTACAGAGCTACACTACATTTATATGACATGTCTCATGAAATCCTCATAGGCAAACTCAAGAAGTGTGGGTTGGATGAGCAGACAGTGGGTTGGATTGAGAACCAGCTGAGTGGTAGATCCCAGAGGGTTGTGATCAATGGTACAGAGTCCAGTTGGAGGCCTGTCACTAGTGGCATCACCCTGGTACTAGACTCAGTGATGTTCAATTTGTTCATCAATGACTTGGATGAGGGGGTAGATGCCTCCTCATCAAGTTCACTGATGATACAAAACGGGGAGGGGTGGCTGATTCCTCAGAGGCTTGTGCAGCTCTTTGGAGGGACCTCAATAGATTGGAGAGATGGGCAGAGAAAAACCTTCTGAAGTTCAACAAGGGCAAATGCAGGGTCCTGCACCTGGGAAGGAACAACACCAGGCACCAGTACAGGCTGGGGGCCAACCTACTGGAAAGCAGCTCAGTGGAGAGGGACCTGGGGACAAATTGTCCATGAGCCAGCAGTATGCCCTTGTGACCAAGAAGGCCAATGGGGTGCAGCAGGTGAAGGGAGGTGATCCTGCCCCTCTACTCAGCCCTGGTGAGGCCATATTTGGAGTCCTGTGTGCAGTTCTGGGCTTCACAGTACAAGAGAGACATGGAGCTCCTGGAGCAGGTCCAATAGAGAGCCAACTAAGTTGGTCAAGGGTCTGGAGAATCTTATGAAGAAAGGCTGAGGGAGCTGGGCCTGTTCAGCTTCAGAAAGACGACTAAGGGGGGACCATATCAACATACATAAATACCTAAAGGGTGGGTGTCAAGAGGATGGAGCCAGGCTCTTCTCAGTAGTGCCAACCAACAGAAGGAGAGGCAATGGGCAGAAACTGATGCACAAGAAGTTCCACATGAACATGAGGAAGAACTTCTTTACTGTGTGAGTTACCATAGACTGGAACAGGTTGCTCAGAGAGGTTGTGGGGTCTACCTCACTGGAGATATTCAAGATCCATCTGGATGCAATCCTGCGCCATGTGCTCTAGGATGACCCTGCTTGGGCAGGGAGGTTGGACCAGACTGAAACACTGTGGTCCCTTCCAACCTTACAGATTCTGTGTTTCTGTGACATTTGTATGGAAATGCATGAGCAGCAGATCAGAGCTGAGGACCCACATAGTCAGATAGAACAAAGAATTGCTTTGTAGTTTACAAGGAGTAACATTCAGTATTTAAACGAGAATTTATCAGGTCTAAAAGCTCAAAGCATTTGTACTGACAAAGAAAGCTTTGAAGACCAAGGTTCAACTTAAGCAGGACCAAACCCATCAGCAATCACTACTCCTATGGTATCCTGTGGGCTACACTGATGTATACAGTCCTGTTTTTCGCATGCCCCTTCATCTCACCATTACCTTCACCTCACTAGTGACACCTTCATCCACACCATCATGTGTGCCAGTGCAATCCGAGTGCGTGCTCCTGAGACAGCTAACCCACTGTGCTTGAGAGGCAGAGCTAGTGCTGAGGAAGCTTCTTCCTATCAGTGCCAATTATTTTATTTTTTTTAGTTGTAATTGATGTATGGAAGAACTAAAGCCTCCCTTTATGGGCAATGTTGCATCTTCTGCGAGTGGATGCTAAACTCAATGAGACAGAAAAAATAAATCAGATATCTCTGCTTTAAAATACAGAGTGTTGCAGGTGCTCCCCAACAGCAACATCAGACAAACACATAAGGCTGCAGGAGTTTACACTGAGTCTGGCCTTTTGGCATGTTCCAGTGTAATACTGAGGTCCCTAGTCCCTGGAGAAGGGCTTGGGAATCTGAACCGGCTCTCTGAACCCAGAGATCAACAGCAGTGATCTCAGGCTCCCCAGACACCTTCCAGTTATTCTCACGTGGTGCTTATTTGTAACAAATTGAAAACTCTGAAATTTGCCAATTCAAATGAAGAAACAAGCATTTTTAGCAGATTAGCCTCTGCACATGTTACCATTGCATATTTATTTCGTAATACATGGAAATAAATTTTGTTACATTATACTAGGACTGATCAAAAAAGGAATTTAATTCCAAATCAAGATGAAATCAGATACTTTATAATTTTTATGGTATTAGTTAAAATATTTTGAGTACTGTATGGAAGATAAGCTGAGTCACCGCTTGAAAAATATTCTGTCACTAAGATATGGCACCAAAGAGCTATACATGGAAATAATACATATATTAGGAAATGTTGGTTCGACAATTGTTACAAATTCAAGCAAGATTGGCAAAAATCAGGTTCTCTTGAAAGTGACTGACAGCACATTAGGAGTCCTTGACATGAATTATGTAAAGACACTTTACAACTCCTGAGTCCCTGGCAGAGCACCCTGTTCCTCTGTGGGGCTGCTGGCACTGTAAGGAATTTAAAGGAGTGTTGTGTGTAGGAATACCTTGGTGCTTTGCATTGTCTGAAATCACCCTTAATGCTAGGCACGTTAAAGCCCTCTTTTCCCCACTATCAATCAATGATACAATCAAAGGACTGGAGTTTACTTCTGCCTTATCTGCTCCAAAAGGCTCTTCTACACACTATCCCTCCAACAAGCTGTGAACTTAGTACATCTTTCTGTAAGCTGTTTCATATGGATTTCCAGCAAAACCTTCATCTTGGTAGCTTTCTATGCACCTGTAAGAGATTCCAGCCTGCGTGTATATCCCATGTCCAAGCTGCCCAAATGGATGCTTTTGGCCTTGTACTTTCACCAAAATTTCATTGAGTTCACAGCTTCATCATGAAGGATTATTGGCCTCAAGCTTAAAAAGACTAATCAGTAGGCAGAGCTATGTCTTGTAAACAGCAGAAGTCCTTATTGACAACTATCCCAGTTCTTAACCAACTCCCAAGCATATTTAAGGTCAATGCTCTATCTATCTGGTAGCCTTGGATTCAATTTTCAGTGTGTTTTCCATTTTGAAAGATATAAACTTGCATTTTACAAACACACGTAAACAGAATTCATTCCAGAACAGCATCACTGGGCTCTGTTTTGCTGTGAAAACATGACAATCCCCCTGGAGCAACAGAAGGTGTAGGAAACACAACTACTCAGACACCCCTGGGGAGCACCATGTGGACACAGAAAACCCCTAAAGGAAGGGCAGTCTGCATATTTTATACATAGTAGCAAAAAAGTAAATCTGCACTCAGGCGGTTGTTTATGTGGCCTTGTATGACATCAGTGCAAAGGTTTAACGGTCTAATTAATCAAGACAATCCGCTTTCATAAAAACTGTTGCAAGTGAAGTATTCCTAAGAATTTGTGACTTACTGAATTGTTTTACTTATCCAGCAAGCTATTTATGAAAATGACATATCTACATGGAACAGACACTTTCCATACATGTTTGCTTGCTTAGATAAAAGTCACGCTGTAGCCATGTGTGATCTTCTTTTTAAAATGATGAAAAAGCTCAGTAACTTAATGCAACTCTTACTTTCTTCTTGAATAAAGTCACAGTAAAACCATATAGCTAAAAATGCTTTATTTCACCATTAGCCGTATAACCAATAAGCATAAAATGGTGGCTGTAATGTTTTTGTTCAAAACAATTCCAAAAACCAAGAAAACTATACTGAAAACATTAACCAATACTTTATTCCTATAAAAATAAAAAAGCCCCGATACATTCATTTCAAGAAGTGTCTACATTTTTAAACAATAAATTAAGATTTTTAGTATCAACATCAATTTACATTTCAAATGATTTAAAAGAAAAGTACAGCTTAGGACACAAAATAAACGCTTTCCCTACCTTCCAAATACATCAAATACATTCTTTAATTCCTTTAATGCACTGGAACCTAAGATCTCAGAAAAAGAAACTACAGAGTGCTACAGAAACAACCATTATAAAAAATAGCCAGAGTCACTGAATGGATATTATCTTTCAACTTTTCTCTACATCTCTGACAAGAACACTATCTGAACTGTTATGAAAATACAAATGTAGTAACTAGAACAGTGGAACCTTTTGCAAAGGCTGTAAAAGAAACGCCACAGAACTTTGGCTTTCCCAACTGTTATGGAATTTAATCCAGTACTATTAAGCACATTTCTGTATTAGCTGTAATGAAGGTCAGTTTTAACCAATACCTCATTTGTTATTAAGAATGCCTGGCAGATTTTCAAAGTCTTCATAGGCTGTCCTCATTATTTATCTTGTATCTCTCTATTAATGTTACACAATGAAGTGTGAAAACCTAAATAAGCGATGTTCAGTGCTCATTGCACAGGTCACTGGAACATAAGCATTAATGCTTGCAATTTATTTTGCAAAATCTGGATTTGAAATATAATACATTTGAGCACATCTACTAATTCTCCACTTAATTTCTACAGACAGTAATTTAATTTCTATTAAAAACTAGGAAAACAACAGCTATATCAGGTTTCTATTCATATATGTGAAATTTGGAATTAGAAGGGCACGAATCAAGAATAACTCAATTGCTACCATGCTAACTCGGTCCTTTTCAGAACAAGGATTGCAACCAAACCTTTGCAAGAAGTTGAAAAATTCATCAGGTGATTAGGTAGATGTTGAGTTTTCTGTGCTTTAGTGGCCATACTGCTTACTAGTTGAGAACTAGTTTGATTTACAACTACATGAGATGCAGCCACAGCAAAGAAGATACTTCTAGCAGCTTGCTTTTTTTACAAAGAAACTATTTTTTTCTTTGTAAAAGGTATAAGTGTGTCTCGTATATATTTTGGTAAATAGTTCTTACCTGAAGATTCAGATTATATTTTTTTTTAAGGCATCAGTTCTAGCTTAGTACAAGAAGACTTCCTGATGCTTGAGTGAGCAAGCTCCAAGACTTCCTACTTACAAAACGGTTATTCTGCAAAAGGCTGATAGAAATATGATGCTAGACTGGTTTCAGTTGGTAACTGATGTTAGGTTAATGGATTTAATAGATCTAGCAAAACATCTGTTTCCTCCTAGCATGCATGGCAACCTCACTAGTTACCTAACCACATTTGAGTTCCATTTCTGCCTCAGAAAAATACACTCAATTAAAACAGCCAAAATAATTTTTGAAAGCAAGACATTTCAGTTTTGTTTAATGTTACTTAAAAGCTCAAAGCAGTAAATGAGGAAAAAGTTCAACTTAAAATTATTTTCTGGGTCAGTTTGACAAAAATTAAATCCCATCAACAGTAGGGCTCTTTAGTAAAGAAATTGCTCTAAGAGAAAGGGTGCAATTAAAACATGGAAGTGTTCTGCCAAGGGAAAAAAAAAATCTTGCATTTCTTACCCTTACCTCAACTGTTAAAATAATTTTCATCTCCTACATGCTTCTTCAAAGTATCTTTATGATTTTTACCACTGTTAGCAGCACTGTTTAAATTCCTCAGAAAGCATCTCAGTTCAGGTTGGGCTGAACACCACACTGCACCTTCAGCAGGTGCAAGTAACATCATATTTTAAGCAATAGCAACATCACTTAGCCTGCCTACCACAAAGCCAGTTTTGCAGTTGTGGGAAACCTCAGTGTTTTTATAAGGTAAACCAATGGCAACTCCAGAAATGACATCATGAAAGCCAAGGAAACAAAAGTTGAGCAACTAACAGTAAACTGAAGTGTTCCATTAATTTCTATTAAAATATATGCTTTAGTATTTTAAATAATAATTTCATTAAAGATTCAAAACCTGCAGCTAAGCTCAAAATAACACAAACTATGACTCTTATCCAAGTAGTCTGCAACAATATGAGGAGAGTCAATAAAGGCACATGCTACTTCACATTTCCAAAGCCACCCCCTTCAGATTAATTTGCCTTTAAAAAACAAACAAACAAAAAACCCCTGAAACAGTAATTACTGCTCTCAACTACAGCCAAAACTAAACAGTGTCAACAGCCCATACAAGTTGCTTTTCTCATTATATCCTTTGTCCTCAACAATTGTTCTTCTTTACATCATTGGTCAAAGCAGACCACTACTGTCACAGGGTTATTTTGAGCTGAAAAATGATTAAACCTATTAGTATCATGCGCTACTCCTTCCTTTTCATTCAGAGAAGCTTATTTGGTTTTTTTAAAGGCAAGAAGTTTCAGTGATTGCGGATACTATTGTTTGAAACTTGTACAACTACTGAACAATTAGAATATTAAATACACTAAAGTACACTAAAACTAAATCATATTGCATTAGGTTGCTAAATTTAAACTGTTAATATAATACCATTGTTAAAACAGTCATTTGAGATGGCTTAACACTATCAGTGTCAGAACTTAAATGCAAGAGAATAATTTTAATCAAAATATTATGTTTTATAAAATGAATTAATCACTCACTTGGCTTTCAACTGCCTTTGAACAAAGTACTTCATGACACAACTTTACCTTCTATATAGTTTCAATTAATAAATGCTTTTAACCAAGTAGACTAATTGCAGGTTACCAACTGAAATACAAACATTTCCCAGAGCGTGTTCTTTCTGGAAAGGCTTTATGTGAAGGAGTAAAATAAACTTGCACTTAAATGCTACATTTCAGGATACAACAACAAAGTCATCATCAGTGAAATAACTATGTTTAAACATTAACTGATCAAATATGAACCATCCATGTCTATTTTCAATGTTTCCAATCAGCAGACTGTTTATGCATTTAGTTTGACACATAAGAACACTATCACAGGGAAGAACTTTTGTTGTAAAACAGTATCATATGCCTCTAATAAAGCAAATGCATAGTTCATTAGATATTTCAGAACTACAGTTCTTTTGAAACATATATGTTTAACCAAGTATTGCATAGTAGAAAAAATGAAGGGAAAAAAGAGAGTCAACTGTTAAAAAAAAAAGATATGAGTGTACATGAAGAGCTATTGCCAAATTCTTAAGTACATTTGGTTGTATACAATTTAGTACCAACACCTAAAAGACAGGATTTTTGAGAGCAAAACCCTGGATTACAAAATAATATTTTTATTATTCATATTTCATACATCCTGTTACACAAAAGGCATTCATGGTTTATGGCACCATTTTTCTTATCAATACATGGTAAGATCTGTCCCTCCCACCTCCTTCTCAGAAGTGTTCCCCTGTGATATTTCCAAAGACATTCTGAATAGGCATTTTAGTTACTTCTGTATCAAATATAAAGCCATTTAGTTAAAATCTGTTTAATTCTGAAGGATAAAATGTTAGTGTAATTCACAGTGATGAAAACCTCAAAGGGTTATTACTCCCCTCTTCATCCACTGCCATGCTAGAAATTTTGAATACTTATTGTCATGATCACACAAGCACAGGCAAAAATCAAAGTTAAATGGTTTATGAAGGTTATACAGAATCTTGACTTCACAGCATTTTCTGCTATTTGTCAAGTGCTTGACAGTTAAAAAAAAATTTGTGTTAAGACTTTCAACTCCTACCAAAAAAATTTGACTCTGTGCCTTTTTAGGTTCCTAATTCTGGTGGAAATAAAGCCAGCATTAAGGAGATATTTTCAGAAGTATGCTTTTGTTGTGAGATCACATCTAAGGCATATGTCATTCAGTGCAAAGTTATCACACACTACAGAGAGAAAAGACAAAAACCCCATCAATCTCCCCTCTGGACCCTACAGGTACATGTGCAAAACCCAGCAAGACTGAAATGAAGATGGACACACTGTACAAGATACTTGTGTAGTTAATATTTGCTCTATGGTGGGTTTTTTAAAATAAATCAAATATTGCAGACATTACTATTCCTGTAGCTCTGAGTAGTCTCTCAGTGGCCAGCAATTTCAAACAAATCATTAAAATCCAAATAAGAATTCAGGAATAGTATTACTGAAACCATCTAAGTTTACCATAACAAGAGCAACATTTCTTGTCACAATATGACCATCATCATTTAAACACACACATACTAATATGTCAAGCCTATACCATGTATCTTGAGACTGGAGTTATATATGGAATAAATTTACAGTGTTTTGGTAAATACATATTCAACATGAAGAAACATAAATAGCAATAGGAATATAGCAATAACCTTGAACATAAACCATAAGTTTAATCAAGCACTTCCATGAAAGAAACAGACATCACAGAGATGCTTTAAATATTTTCTTACTATTTATTTTCTTGGGTTTTTTCCTCCTCACCTTTATCACTTCTTGACAAACTATTAATTGGAAGTCATGCCAACTGCAATGGATGACTTTGAGACCTGGACACAACAAAACTTAGAAAAAAAGAGAGATGTTTTAACAAAAAGACACACATAACAAAAGGGAGGCTTTTGTTAACCACTCACTTGAGCAGGCAGATTCTTTAGTGTCCACTACTTATCACGTGGGAAAAAGCCACTAGGTTCTCTCACTGGTCAATATTCTCTCTAACAGCAGCAGGCAGCCTGCACTTGTACACCACTTTTCCACATGCATTTTTCAAACAGGCTTCTCAGGCAATATATGCATGTCCAGTATAACTTTACATTTGGAGTCGCAGACAGATTGAGTGACCTGATGCAGTTTAGCAAGTTAAGAGTGAATCAGAGTCAGTGTCTCTTGCTTTCCAACCTGTGGCAAATCAAGCGAGAGGATAATGGTCCAAAATATTACAAAAACTTCAGCGGAAGCGAAATCTGGAATGCAGTATATAAGAATGTAAATCAGAAACCTATTCACCCTTCAACTTAAAGCCAGAAGCTTTCCATGTTGTCAATTACCCTGCAATTCCAATAAAGATTTTTTTGATCATTAAATAGTAATCAGAGTTCTTCTTTACCTATAACTAATAATGTAATCTTGAAGAAAGGACCAAGCCTACAGAAGACAAGAGCCAGCAATTTTCAGCTACCTCTTAGGGAAAAAACACAACCTTCTGGTAACATGAGAGATGCATATTGTACAGCTGTGGCAGTTTCTATAATGAAACTCCAGATATAAATGATAATATCCACAATACAAACCATAATTCTAAAATATATGAGTGCGTGTATATATATATATCTAAAAAGAAAGTTATCTAATTTTCTCTTTTATACACATATAAACATCTGGCTAATATGCTCCCTAAAAAGTTTTCCTTATTTAGGACTAATCTTTTAAATAGTTTTAAACAGTCCCTTAGAGTATTTCTTTTAAACACTTCAAAAATTAAGAACTAACCCAGGGTAACCAAAAAGCACACACAAAATAAATTAACATCATACAAATGTGGTTATATTGTTCAGAAAGCCCAATTCTCCCATTTGAAATGAAATGGAGACCAGTGTACCTTAGGGTGAATTATTCATCAGTGTCCAAATTCATTCTCTCTTTCCATGTAAATCTTCACATGAATTTAGCTGCATTTCCATAAAGCAAGAAACACAGTAAATCTGCAGAACTCTCACAACAGGGAGTTGTGTTTCACTGGATAAGAACAGTTTTTGCTGAAGGGCAGCAAGTCAACATTTTATCACCACCTGAACACTAGCAACACCTGTGCCCTTTTAAGCTTCACACCTTGAATTAGCAGCAACATATTTGATGGGTTCAGTAGTACATTTTCTTCCAGTATTGGATTAGACTACTTTGCATATACAGTAAGTCAAAAGTCCAGTACTTGTGTGCAACATTAATCCACATTTATCATCTGAGAACTCATAAATACACGTGGAAACGAAAGCGAAAGAGTTAAACCTCATTTTAAGTTTAAATGTTTTCTGTCCACATACAGAAACAGCAATGAAAAACAAGTATAAAGGAGATGGACAGCAGACAGAAGAAAACCAGTAAAATACCTGAAACTGCAAGAAGTAGGTCACGGTTAGAAGGGCAAGTTGCATTTAAATTTGATCAACAGAAGATGTAGACTGTACCATCTGCATATATGCTTAAATGCAGCATTATTTTGCACATCACAGACAGCAGGTGTGGTTTCTAAGAAGCACATTATAACAGCTGGCATACTTGCTAACAGTTTTATGGTAAGTGAATACTTAATTTCTCCAGCTCTCAATATATAGCAGTTATGCATTAGCCTCTGAAGCTCTTTGTCAGCCTTTTAGCAGTCAAGGTTACATTTCCATGAATACTGAGTGTCCCAATAAGAAAGTATTCACCTTCGATGAACTTTCATACAACACAAAGATATTAAATACCTTCTTAAGCTGAATCATTTCAATACTATTAGTTTTCTTTTTGCATTTTCAAAATAAACACAAGGACCTTTGTAACTTCCAAAGTGAAAGGTGTTTTAAGGCAGTAAGAGAGATGTGTTAAGGTTTCCATGACTGTTTGTGGTGTCTATGTGAATGAAGCATATTACATACAATTGCTTTGATATATTTATCTACATGACTTTGTTATACTGTACATGATTTAGCAATCTTCTTGAGAAATCTAAAGTGCCACAAGTTCAAATGTGCTCATCTGCCTTTTCATGGGCTTCTAGTCCATTCTGGTTGCTCTCAGAAACAAGCCCTTGCTTTACTTTAAGAGCAGTCTATGTAGAGGAAAACAGAATTCATCCTTCACTGCTGTGCTAACTGGAATCCAGTGGTCGAACCAATCCTTCTTTGTAAACACGAAGAATAGCTTCACAAACAAATTTGTATTGACTCTGCATAAGAAAGAAGAAACAAAAACATTTATGGATGTCTGGTTAAACTCTTGATTATACAGTAGTATTTAACAGGACTAACAGTCCATCCGCTTCCGTTTCTCCTGGACAATGACAGGAGAGGAGATACAAAGATAGAAGGAGAAAACCCAACTCTCCTGTTCACAGTAAACAAAGATAACATTTACTCTTCTTTGAAGGACAAGAATTAAAAATACAATCCTCAAATTTTAAATAACACATGCTCAAGTCTCAGGGAATAGGTTTTATTTGTAAAAGCCATGCAAATTTATATGATTCTTCTGACTTTAAGTTCAACTAGGTATTTAAGTTCTTTATACATCTCATCTATTTTTTTGGTACTGTTATCTGATTAGTACAAGTATTCCAAACTTGCCAATCCTGCATTTACACATTACTGGAAACATTTAAGTCACACGACCAAAAATGCATTTAAAATTACCATATAAGATATACTGGTCCAATTGCCTTGCTAAAAATATTTCCTTTGTTTTGTTTTTTTATTACACCACCTGCACTATTGCAGAAGATGGAGTAATTTTATTTTCAATTTGTGATCTGGCCACACATATCCTTTTGTAACCAAATGGATATTTTTGAAGAGTAGCAGCCACATTAGTTCTTTTGTCACCCAACAATTTGAGCTCATTTAGTTTTTATAAAGTCTTCACAAATTAGTGTTTCTTTTCTGAATTATAATAAGACTCTTTCTTCCATGTTAAAAGCCATTAGCCTGTGAGCCTTTCTGAGAAGTGACACAAGGAGACATTAGCAATAGGACTACTTATTGCAGGACTAAAAATCCACATAGCCTAAATAAATTTGTATGACTACCACAATCCCAAGAACACAAGATGATTTAAAAGAACTTACAAAGTGTGCATCTCCTCCTCTTTGAAAGTACTTTTCACTATTGTCAAACCCCCCAAACGAACACCTTTCTCCAAAGCTCCATGTCTCATATTCAGAGAAGCACAACTTCACATTTTCTAAAGCCCTTTTTACATCTGTGAAAAGTTCTCCCAGATGTCCTTGTATGTCAGCTCTCATCAGCTCTCCAGGAACACCTGGAAACATTCCCCCAACAAATCCCAAAGGACAGGGCTAAAAGATAATGTTTGGACTGTGAAGAACCTCAGGTTGCATTTAAATACCAGTAGTGAGTAACTTTATTCTTGTCCATAACATGCAATACATTTTTGTATTCAAAATTTTTGAATTTTGTATATTGATATATTGAATATTGAATATTTTGTATTTACTTCACAATACATTGTGAAGTAAAAACTTCACAAAAACTGGGGGTTGGAAATTAATTTTCTGCATCTCGATTTTCCTGCCTTTTCTTTCAACCCTTCAGTCAATTACTCCCACTTTCAATATCACTCTGTTCTTTTGTCTTTATTTCTTAATTATCTTGACTTTTCTCTTCATTGTTATTGTCATTTGCATATTTCTACTGCCTAAGTCAAGTGTGATATTTAGCTCTCCGTTCAATACTTCTGTTAACTCCTTTGTGTGATCAAGTTACTGAACACATAAGAATGAACACTTCAGCATTGCTTCCTCTGACGCAGACTCTGACTACCTGTTTCTTTGTTCTTATCTGTTGTAAGTATTCTTACTGCTCACTCTGCTGATAAGTAGTTCTACTATGTATGTCCTAAAGCACTGATTTCTGTATTGTTTAGTATCTTTAATTTCTGTTTAAGGGAACATAGTGGTTAGTTTCCCATTTTATTTATTTATTTATTAATGAAAGGCTCTGGTTACACAAATTTTGTTGCAGCTTTATTATTTTGGTTGAAGCTTTTGTTTTGCTGTTCCTGATGACCAAGTTCACAGAATCCTAGGGACTGGAAGAGACCTCGAAAGATCATTTAGTCCAACCCCTCTGCCAGAGCAGGGTCACCTAGAGTACATCACACAGGAACGCATCCAGGCGGGGTTTGAATGTCTCCAGCCAAGGAGACTCCACAACCTCTCTGGGCAGCCTGTTCCAGTGCTCTGTCACTCTCACAGCAAAGAAGTTCTTCCTGATATTTACATGGAACCTCCTATGCTCCAGTTTGCATCCATTGCCCCTTGTCCTATCATTGGTCAGCACTGAAAAAAGCTTGGTTCCATCGTCCTGACACCCACCCTTTACATATTTGTAACCATGGATGAGGTCACCCCTCAGTCTCCTTTTCTCCAAGCTAAAGAGACCCAGCTCCCTCAGCCTTTCCTCATAAGGGAGATGTTCCACTCCCTTCATCATCTTTGTGGCTCTGTGCTGGACTCTTTCAAGCAGTTCCATGTCCTTCTTGAACTGTGGGGCCCAGAACTGGACACAATACTTCAGTTACAGATCTTTGAGAAACTACAACTTTCACATGGTTAACAGCAGACACTAAACTGACCAGTTCTGACCAGCTCTGATGAGTCCATTCTTACTTACTGAGTATTCCCTGTCCCATGGTAACTCACAATGTGCACCTGGTTATGTGTATTGTCTTAGAATTGAAGCACACAATCTTCACAGGGCAGCTGAACATGCTTCAGGCAAGGCTGTTAGAACTGAACAATCCCTCCATTACAACTGAGCAAACCCTAATGAATTCTCCCAGGAGTTCTAAGCTGAATATCAAGTATGAGTAGTGGGGCTAGCTGGAACACAGGCATGGGAATGCAATAGAGCACTCAGGATAGATCAAAATGTTAATATGCAGCTCTGATATTTTGCTTTCTCACAGTTATGTACTTGCTTCTGTGTCTCATTTACTGCACAGTATGCCAGTTCTGCTCGTCGGCTTTCCAAAACAGTATCTGCATACTTCAGAAATAACAAGTGAATTTAGTTTTAGAGTACTGCTGCTACAGATCAGCCCTCTCCTGACTGTGCTGATAGTGAACTGTGAAACACAGTCAGCAAAGTACAGAACCCTATTTTAGATACTGAGTTTTCCATACTCGGGGTCTGATTGTCAGTGTATTCATTGCTATCCCCCATATTCTTCAGTTATGTCAAACTGTAGAGTGAAAGGACAATTCCTGCTGATTTCTGTTGTAGGTTCTCAGCCTTCTGGCAAGCTGAAGTCTATTGCAGGTTCTTATGTCTGATTCTCAAAAAGATGACCACCTCTAGAAAGTTTAAGCCAGAACTTGCTCAGTTCTTTTTAGAAACCGAGGGGCGCAGACAGGTATAACTCCAGAAGTCAACATCCAGCTTTTTTAACCTTGAGACTAGCATTTCTCCCCTCATGATATCTTGCGTCACAAGCTCTACTTTCATTTCTGCAAGCAACAGGCAAAGGACACTTCAGACAACTCCCTCCTCAACCATGCAGCCCCAATGCACTTTGAGAGTGCATTCATACTGCAATGAATGACAAGAGTCATGCAGCATGCATGAACAATCTCTGCTCACAGGGCACTGTAATGTAACACAAGCAACCATAATTCCTGACACTTTCACATCTTTTGATAATGCAAGACTTTTTCCCCATCTGGTCAATCATAATGCTAGCACCTACAGTAATTAACCTGTTAATGAATAGAATTTGTCCTCTCAAGTTACCTTCTTCCCCCCATGACCAAGTGCAAACCAAGACATTTTCTTTTTAAAATGAGAGACAGAAATGCCCAATTTAACTACTGACTTTGTGGGTGTAAACCTCTCTACTTTCATTTGTCATAGGGCATTTAGTTCTCTGAGATAACCCAAACAATATACTGTCACTAGAGCTCTACTCAAGAAAGTAGAACCTCCCAGCCTTCATCCTTGGTCTCTAACATCAATATGTTCATTTCCAAAGCTGGCACAAAATTGCCCTCAATCTCAAATTGTCTTTGAACCACTTCTACCATAAAAATCACCTTCTACTTTCATATTTCAGTTACTGGTACTACTAACTTTTCCTGAGTTTCTTTTTTGCCCTTTGTTTTTCCAAACTGGAGTAGTGGCACAATTTTAAAAAGATACATATATTGTTCCTATTTAATTTCTACTCCTAAAGTGACCTCTTGAAAAGACACTTCCTCTCTTCAAATCATACCACAAACCCTTTAATTTTACCTTCAGTTTAATAACTTCCCATAAGGCTCTGTTCTAAGAATGAACGGCAAAAAATTACTCAAGCTTCTTGCAGGGAATTTTGAGAAAGGACCATTAAGAGATGATTTGGGCAAGTCTAACTTTGCATTTTAATTACTTGTAAGGTATAAAAATCCATTATCTTTTAATGGCAAGGTAAGAAATATTTATGAAAAAGTTAAATACACACCTCACAAGCAAAGCAGCCTTTGCCACCACGTTATGTTATGCTAAATGTAGGAAACGTGAAATATAATGGCAACTTCTGACTCATACAACTAGATAATTTCAAAACTTTGTTACTGTTTAAAAACTGAACAAGTGCAGTGCATATATACAGAAGGAATCCTCTCCATCACTTACTGATGTTTGTACCATCATAGCTCGCTGGTCTCGCATTTTTCGTACAATATCCAGTGGATAAACAGATTGGTTTCTTTCAATTAAGCACATGGCTGTTTCCATAGTAACCAATACCCCAGTGCGACCAATTCCAGCGCTGTGAAATGTAACAGAAAAATAGTCTATAAAATTAGGTTTTTGCAACGCACCTGATTTGTATCACAGTCTTAATACTAGGATGCTAAATAGCCTTATCAGTTACAGGAAGACATTAATAAAATTTGAACAGAGTGCAAATCTTATCTTTAAAGCAACTTTAGTAATATTTCCTACCAATTATTAAAAATAAAAGAATTGTTATATAAATAAAACTAAAAACTCACTTAAAGTAAATGGATTTTTAATAATCATAACTGCTTGCAAATCTAAGTGTACTGGTTTGGTATTTTTGACAAGAGGTAAGAGCTAATTGACAGCTTTTTGACAGGCACCTAAACAACAGAAACAGTACCATTCAAAATGAGGTTACAACAGTGGTAGAGGATAAAGATGGAGAACAACTTACATTACAGATTATTAGCCCTGTGATAATTGCATAATTAAGCCATTTCACCAAAAGGTGGCAGGAGGAAAGGAGAGAAAAGAAACTTGTCCTTTAGATACAACACCAGTGCTTCTGTCTCCAACAAGAAATATTGGTATTGCACAGTTTAACATTTTCATCTAATTCAAGAACTGTCCTGTATTGCAGACAAACTTTTCAAATTAAATGGTTATTCTATGGCAGAACCAAATCTATAATCAGAATTTTAAAACATAAGTACCTGCAGTGAACAAGGACTGGCTCTTTCTCTACTCTCTTTGGCCTCATAAAAGTCACAAACTCCAAGAAGTCCATGGAGTCATCTGGAACACCATGATCAGGCCAAGCAACATACTGGAGATGGGTGACAGTGTGTTGTTGTTCTGTCTAAAATACAGTAACGTTTTCAAAAAGTGTTTAGTGTTGCAACTCTTGTATTGACGTTTCCTAGATTCAAGTCATACTTTCACAGTAAGCACCTGCAGGTGCTGTAAGATGCATGACAAAAAATGTGTCATTTTAAAATTCAGAATAAAATACAAATATGTAATTCTTAGAAAGCATAAAACTTTCTAAATAAATAAGGTACCAACCTTAACTTCTGTGTTATAAACAGATTCTCTCTTTTCCAATTTATTGACTCTTGACCTATTATACCTTGACATCAGTGACTGACCTGAGGTAAAATGCTATAACATTTATGCATAATAGTACTATACTATTTAGAACAGGATGGAAAAAAACCAGCTGAAAACAGCAGAAAAACTATTCACAATAACAACAAAATAACAGGGTCTTGGAACTACACAATCACAGCTCAACAGAATGGTAATGACTATACATATATATCACTGAAGAACACTATGCTTGCATACTGGTTCAATGCTGTAACGTGGATATCATCCGTTCATTACCAGCAGCACATTTGCTCCTCTCATTAAAAAAAAAATAACACAACTGAATGCCGTTTTTATCTCATTCTGCAATCCAAATCAATGTCTCAAAGTACAGCTGCAGATTTATTCTAAATATGCATGTCTGTGTATATTTGCAGATTCAGTTATAAAGTTGCCTGCAAGATTGCTAACTCTGGTTTCTGTTAGAAAACAATATATTTACTGTTCATACATACATATTCATTGTACGTATATGATTTCTGTGTGACTCACAGAAGACCATTTTTCTTTATGAAAGCAATTTAATTAATTAAAAGATGCTGTTGTATGAAGAGGTCTTTTTTCATTCAGTTATAACTGAAAGAAATGGTTTTACAGAAGTTCTTTCAGTTTAGCTCTTTGTTAACTTTGATTATGAAATCATTCAATCATCTTTGTCTTCAGATTAGGCTCAATTGCCACGCTACAGATGTAACCAGTGACTAGGGTGGGAAGGAAAAAAACCTAAGACACTCCTGAGCCTTGCTGCCTCATGCAATGAGAATATCTCATTCTTTACAAACAGAGACAAGTCTTCACATTGTTCCTTTACCCCCTCCACACGTTTAGTAACAGTTAAACTGTTAGCTGCATTTCACTGATGTCTATTACTAGACTTAACATTTGACACCTTACTGAAATAAAACTCTCCTTTATCACTGTATTAGTCTATAAAAGCTGGCCTCTCCCTAGTGGTTCACACAAGAATGTTTTCATGACGCTAGTGACTTTAAGGGGTTTTTTTTCTTTTTCTCTTAAGTGCGCAACTACTGAAATATATGACCTGTCTTAAATGCCTTCAATTGCTTGCTTTCCTCTTCCACTTAAGGAAGTGGCTCTACTCCCAGGGAGCAGGCTAGTAAGATACAGAAGACAGTAATTACTGCCTAGGTACCAAGTAGAGTCCTAGGAAATACGTTTATTCAAGTCAAATTGCAGAAATTTACAATTGCCTCCAGGGACACGAAGATACACAAAATGGCTCACACTTTGCTTCTTAAAAGCAGAACCTGAGCAATCACAATTCAAAGGTCTAGCATAAGGCCCAAATGGACAATGTAATCTAACATTAATGACCCAGTTCGCTGTAATACAAACTGCATTGAGATCTATCACTCAGGTCATCAAAGGACCCACAAAGACCGGGATCCCACACAGACCGAGATCTCTGCAAGAAAAAGCGTGGCCTTTTTCTACTGTTTTGCTATCATTATGTAGTTGAGCTTGACCAAATGATAACCCTTAAAATTTTTCTGAAGTACCACAGATTTAAAAATACAAAAACATGACAAGAAAATGTCATTTTAAAAGTCCTCGTTTGCAAGTGTGCACATGCTTACTCATAACCTGTTTAAAAGGGAAATGAGATAACAGCAATTACGTGTAACAGTTTGAGCTGCTTCTCTTAGAAGAGAGACATTTGAATTACAGCATTCAGGTGAGACAAAGACTTGATTAATTCTAAAATTATCGATGAGTGAGTATCCAGTCACCTTCCATATGTATCAAGAACTTCAAGCCATTCATCAGGGATAAATGCCTGTGGCACACTGAGACACCCAAGAATGACCAACAATGATTTGTAGCAGCAAAAGCCATTTTACAAGCTCAAAAAAGATTAAGAATACACTGTAAGAGCATGCTGTTCGTCCTCAGAGCTGCTTCTTTTGGTATGATCATCTTCTTTTGCTGTTATGTGCCCTATTCATCCGTAGAGACAAACTTACTGCTTTATTTGTTTTTCTTTCATTTTGCTACAGGATAGCTTTCAGTCTTGGTCTTGAAAAGGCAGGAAATTAATCCTTATTTCATTTCCTGAGGCTTAGAAAGGTTACAAATATTTCACATCTGCAGTCATTTGCTGATCTTCAATTACAGGCAAAGAAGCATGAAGTTAAACTGCAACAGAAAAATCCTAAAAGTTTCTTGTTCCTCAAGTCTTCTGAACATATATGAACAAAAGGCCAATGGCATCATTTCATAAAACTTCTCTTTCGAGCTATTGTCCCCTAAAGGCTGGTTTGAAATCTGTGCAACTTAATTCACAGGAAAATTTTTCACAAATATGCTTTTCCAACAGAAACCAAGTCTCTTGTGAGCTTTGAAGCTTTACCCATCTTACTATTAAAAGCTACTTGTCTTCATAAGGATCAGTCCAACGATGCTCACATTAGTTCAGGGAATAATATAACCTTGGTTTGAATTCCGACAAATTTTTATGTGTTCTTTCAAGAATATAACAACGGTATCTGTGAGAGGTAGTAGATATAAAGCTTTGCAAATTCTACTCAAATACAGGATGCTTCCAGAAGGATACATTTGGTCAACTTTAAGAAAGCAGCTCAAATGATATGTAAAACTAGGAGTTACCTCAGTGTTTCAGAGTTCTTTCATTATGTTTTACCAAGCTACAAAGGTTTTTCTTTCCATCTGAAATGCCAAATGAGCTATCAATTATTAGGGTCATCTTGATACTGTATGGGACAGCTCAGGGTTGAGTGTTCTTTTAAGTGTAGCTACCTTAAGTGTACAAATAAACTTGTCTTTAGTAAACAAACAAACAAGTAAGCAAACCACAACCAAAAAAACACTAAAAAAACCCCAAAAAACAACCTTACCCTCATCACAAAAACCATTTATCTACCTAGGACTAGCTTTAGCATGCTTTTGTATAACCTAGATGAAATCTATGCAAGCATACACATTAGAAACAATGTTCTTGACTGAGCTATCATGAGACAACTTACACATTTGAACATCCTGGTGACTTTCACATCTGTTAACATGTCTACAATGGCACACTACATTCTCACACAATGTTTGTCTTAAAAAGAATTAACTTGTATTAAGAAAAAATAAAATTGACTGCCCCATTCTCATTAGGATTTTAACTTATCACATGCTAGTAAATAGATACTTTAAGTGAAAACACATACTGGATACAGTCCATGGTGAATTTACTCAAAATTATGCACCAATTTCATAAATACTAATCAAGAAAAAGAACAAGTATTTAAAAGGAGTAAACTAAAATTTACAAGGAGCATTAGCTAACCAAAGTTAATTGGCAATCAACTAATTTGAGTGACAGGGACTAGAACTTTGCCTACATATACTCTGCATTACTGCTTTTATGAGGTTAATTTCTTCTGTGCTGACACTCAAGTTTATCACTTACAGATTAATTGGCTGAAAAACAGAACCAAAAATCATGCTGCTCTCTGGCTGGCTGGTTTCTCATAGCTAAAAACTGAAACACTGTAAGCCATCTTAATTGAAAGACCTTTAAGTACTGGCATCTTGCATGTTTATGACTACAAAGGAAATCTGAATCACATCAAAACAAATTTGGAAGCACTGTCAAGTGATAGATTCAGTTACAAATTTATGAGACTAAAGGATTGGCCATCTAGCTGTAAGAACAACAATGAAATGTTACATTTTAAACTAGATATTTTCTTTTTGTTACTACTAGCAATTCCAGTAAAAGTAAAGTCTACTTAACTATACAGAAGTTTAAAAGATTGACCAGTATTGGAACTGTAAATTAGCATTTGATCAGTACACAGTGATTTCTTGTATCTTGTATCAGCACAAACCTTTCCTCGTTTTAGAAAACAGTTGAGACCACAGAATTTCGGAAAAGAGATGAAGAGTTAAATGAATAAGAAATGTAGGACAACTTACACAAAAGCCAAACTTCATCCCCTGTATTAAGATTGTGGAAGTTTAGATATGATCTGAACATAGATTTCACAACATAAGCAAGTATTTCAGGTATTTAACTTTCGTTTTGCCTTGTAACCCTTTCATTAGCATAAAGTATTAACAACTAAGGAATGTAAGTACCTTACATAAATTAAACACATTTCAGTTGAGATGTATAAGGATTTTCTTCCTAAAATCTGACTAGAGACAATGAAAAGGAGCTGGTCAGATTCTGCATCTTCTCTCAAAACAACACTATTACAATTCACTTCTTTGTTAGTTATTCTAGTTGCAAGTGCCATTAACCAAGTGACCCATATTTCATCCTTGAAAGAGCAGTTACTTAGAAAAAACTCTCATTGAAAATCGAAATACTTGTGAAGAGTCAGTGACTACAAAACTGTTTACAGAAAAGCACTAATCTTCTTTATGAAGCTTATTATGGTGCCTGTATAGCACAATGTATTAATATATTATAGAAGTTTGAAAAGTATGTTTTTGAAGAAGCTCTGAAGAAATAATCATACTGTGTTGATTCAGTTAATACATACTCTTTTTATAAAAATGTGTGTGTGTGTGTATATATATACATACACTTGTATATTCACAGAGATGTACATGCTCAGACACGGAGTCTGTATCTACCTATCCATACACGTAATAATTTAGCTTGTTTGGGGATAATTAAGGATAACAGGCATTTACCTCAACATTTGTAATCACCATTTCTCTGACAACATAGGCAATTGTACAGTCTTCAGAGTGGCATTTGACACGAAAGCTGCCATATTCCATTACATCTGGTGGATCAGGCCAATACTGATGACATTTGGTCTGTAAAGAAAATTAAGCACACATCAAGACTGCATACAAACACTTCTGTTTCCAGCCTCCTTTCCTATGCTACGGTTCAAGGAATTCATGGAAAAGTATAAAATCTATTCTGCTTTTTTTTTGGTGAGCTGTTTACGTCCAAATTGGAAAACAACATGACAAGTTATGCTAAATTCTCTATAAACTTTTGGTTTAGTAATCTATAAGAATGATTTGGATAAATTGGATGCAAGATGCTTTCTGTCTGGTGCTTATCTGAAATTGCTAAATTGACTTCTCCAGGCATAATGTAGTAGAAAATATAGATGGATTTATTCTGTTCTAAGAAGAAAAGCGTAGTGGAGGGAATTTATAACTAACTTCAGTCACCTAATAGCAGGTAATAGTGAAGACAGCCACATTTTTCCTGAAAGTGAACAATGAAAAAACAAGAGGTGGCTTTAAAAAAAGATGCTAAAAGGGAAATCCTGATTGAGATGTTGGCAAAAAATTTCCATGAGGATGGGCAAGCACAGAAACAAGATGCCCTATGAGACTGTGGAATCTCCACCCATAGAAATAATCAAAACTTAACTGACAAGACACTGTGCAATCTGCATGAACTTCAAAGCTGCCCTTGTTTTGAGCAGAGAGGTGCAGACCAGATATCTCCACAGGTCCTTCCAAACCTGAATTATTCTTAAAATCTTGAAGCAAAATCATCTGTAATGCAAAAAGTAGTGCGAACCAGTCTGTACCCCCCAGTTCCAGCTCTGCAGTCTCATGGCTGAAGGAAAGAGCAAGGCAGGCTCTGTTTCAAGAGGCCCAAAGAGATTCTGCACAGAGAGAGGGAGCAGGGAAAGGAATACCCCACAGCGCTGTTGCCCCTTAACATGCACCCCCCAAAAGTTCAATGTTCCTGGTACATGTTGAACTGCTTCCATAAGAGCAATTTCCCTTCTCTTCCTGAAAGCAAGTGGTGAAGGTAATGAGGTGACCCTAGCTATCTTCTAAAGACTGCTTCCTTAACTCCTTATTAGTTTTCAGGCCACTAAGACCTATGCATTACTTCAGTTTTTGACAGCAATTTACTGAATGGGGAAAAAAAATCCTCTTTTCCTCATTTGATTGTATTTTGTGTTTTAAGGCAAAAATATTTTTAAAGCACAGAACAATTCTTCTAAAAATAGTGAGAATACTATATAAGAAGTTATTGCAGGCACAATAATCCACAGTAACTGGGTAACATAATGAAAGTTGCCCTTCACGCTTTCTAGGGAAAACTGAGCTCAGAAACTGAAAGAACTGATGAACAACTTTAGTTCGTGTGTGTCATTTGTTAAAGGGATGCATATTTCTTTTCTATGTCAAACGTAAGACTGAAGACAGATCTTATCTAAAATGACTAATAGTATCTAAATGCTAAAGTTATAAAAAATGACCCAGAAACATACCTACTGATGCAGGGAAGTATAATTTGCCCTCTGCCTCAGACAGGCCATAAAGGCTTAACCTTCAAGCCTACCAACATGCGACAAGCAAAGCGTGCAAATGCACCTGATGTTCTACTACACATGCAATTTGAGGTATGCCAAAATACAAGCAAGAGCTGAAGTGGAATTCAGTATTAAAATTACATCCATGAAATACTGTATCTTTTCTAAAAAAAAAAAAAGATATCAATAAATTCTGCATACAACCACAAGGAACCATTTTCTCTCCTGTCTTCTGCTGCTGATAGTAAGAGGCTGATCTTCAGATCCCTACAACTTTACTGCTGAAGTTATTAAGTCTTCCTTTTTTTGGTTCACCTTCTAAAAAAGCAATCTTTTCTGCACATTTAGTCCATGTATATGTAACTTCTGTAGAAACAACCCTAATGCGAGTATCTATTCCTCATGCTTAGGGCAGCGTTGATGACACCTCATGAGGCTGCCACCTCATTTCCCACCCAATCAAGGGCTGAAATATTTTGGAATGTACTGAACTTGAAGTGTTCCAGTGAGATACTAGTTCAGTGAAACTCTTGTCCACTGAAGACTACTCGAGTTTGCCCATCAACACAAAGGTTCCAACATTTCATCCCAGTAATTAAGTATTCCCATCTTCTGCTTCTGCAATTCCAGTCTTGTAAATAATTGTTATCATGCAACAAATATAAACCAAATATGAGTCCATTTGACACATGAAAAAGGCATACTAAAGTAAAAATCCAGCTGAGGTATAAGAAAATCCAGGGGAATAATAAAAAAACATCTTGTCACAACTCCCTAGACGTTGTACTGAAAACTTCATTTAATTGTGTGTGACCAAAACAGCTGAGCTATAATTGTCCTCTTGACTGCCTATACATTTTAATAATAACTTCTACTAGTTCCAAAAGAAATCCAACAAATTGATATTCCCAACATGCTTATATTTCAGCTTTAGTTAATTTGGATTCTCTAACAACTTATCAACACTGCTTGTGTCATCTATAACATTTTTTTTCCTGTAACAACTTTCTTAAACTAATACAGAATGGCAAGAGCTGGAAATCTTAAAATGTTAAAACTTCTTAGTTCTACCTTTCTTAGGGTTCAATTTTCAATGGCTTGAAATCCAAATTTTAACATTATGCCTGAAACTTTTACTGCAGTAGTTTATCTGAAACACGTTCTCCTTTAAATTTAAGCCAAAATATTGCATCCATTTCTAAAAACCAAACATTATTGGGAGAAAAAAGGTTTTTTTATCTATAATACAAACTGCAACACCATTGAAAAGAGAGATTCTAGAATGAAAAACCTTCAGGGTTTGGGAAAACATTTGGCAATGGGGATACTCTGGCAAGAACATACATCTTTTTTTATCTCTGAAAATTCATCCACAAACTTAGCAAATGTAAAACATCTCTGAAAGTAAACAAAACTCAGAAAAAGTGTCTGGTGTACCAGGAGGATGGTTACAAGTCAGTAACTGCAATACAGTCAAAAGATGATGGGAGAATTTTTGTACCAGATGTTGTTCAATAATGTCTGTCTCTATGAAGAGCTACATAACTTGACCATGGTTAAAATCTGTTGCTTTTCAGCTTTCACACTTCCTTCATACATTTCAATGAGGAATTACATTGTTGCTTAACTGTCCCTACTTACTTATCAATCATTATGCTGTTTAGAACCCGAAATACTTGCTCTCTTGCTTTCAAAAAACAGCTGTTTTTGACTGGGATGCCAGATAAATTTGCGATCACACGGGAAATATAGATAAAGGCTACAGTGGAGGCATAAAAGAGTAATCATCTTCTCCACCTCAAAAATAAAAATCCTGTTCAGTTTTCAGCTTCGAAAACTTCAGAAACAATCCCTTAATGTTTATTAATCTTCATCTTTAAAACTACAGAGGATACATTAAATCAAAGTACAACAAAATATACCAGATATTGCTTTAATTTTCAGTGTATTATTCTGAAATTAACAGAGTGCTAGAATTTATTTAAGAAGAAGTAAAAGAATTACCAGAGCAATTCCAGGGAAGAATCTATGACATAAATGAAAGTAAGCTGGTTAAATTCTGACCACCGGCATGCTACAAGTAGTAAGTACTGCAATGGCAGATTCTTGTCTGAAGCCAGACTGCAAGTTTTGCTCAACCTGCTCAACATTTCCAGATGTCTGCTGAATCATTAGGAGAACTGAGCCCAGTTCTCAGGGCAGAAAAAGGACAGCACACAGTAACTGGCCGATTCAACAGAATAAGCTGGCCTATTTTAGGGTTATTTAATCATAACAATGGGAAAAAAGTGTAAAGGCACAGTACATTTCTTCAGCATACAAAGAATCTGAACACTTACCCGTCCTCGTTCAGTTAGAGTTGTTAACATGATGATCAGTGACAACTTGTGATCCCAGACTACTTGCCAGAAATGTGCACAGGTATGCGGAAGAGGCCCCTGAGTAGCAATGTACTTGTTCACAATGCCCACAGAAGGAATTTCCATCTATAAAGAGAAAGTCGGTATGTAAATTTTGCTCTCGCTACTCAAGTACTATTTTTCTTTAATTCAGCATTTCATTTAAACAGAACTGAGAGAAGATTAAGGCAGCAGCTGAGTAACAGACAATCAAAATCACAATTCGTTATGTGAAAAATCTTTAAATATTTAATTTAAACCAGATGTATACTACAGATACTATAGTTCTTCATGCTGAACTAAGAAGAGATAATTAATAGTGAAAATTTATTAAAAAACTTGAAACTGCAAAGCCTTCTAAGTGTTCTTTAATATTCTGTAAGGAATAATGGCGAGGCATACCAAAGATACACTAGCAAAAGCTGTTTATTGCCTCATACTAGACAGTGTAATTTAATAATTGCTTCTGTAATTTAGGTATTTAACTGAAGTATCTGACAAACATATATTTTCCCCACTTCTCCCTGTCTCCCAGCCTACACACTATTAGGGCAATGAGGGCTCTAGTGTATCTTCTGGACCCTTCATAGCATAGTTTCATAGGCTGTAAGTGGTTCTAGAGGGAAAAAGGCTTAATTTTAAGCTATAGGAGACAACCTCAGCTTTTGCATTATTTTGAAAGGTAAAATTTTTACTGGTCAAAGACCCTGCACATATCACAGTGTACGTACCACGTGCTTCCATCTACCGTTTATCAGGATGGACACTTGTTTCACAAGAAACACTTCATCTTTTACATTATGAATCTGTACATCTTTTACACTTACAAATCTCCAAAATATAAAATGAAAACCCTTTATTCCTTAAAAAGGCTAAATTTAGTCTGCTGTTGTAATATAGAAAGTAGGCAAATGCACATCTCTGTATGACTTACATTAACATAATTCGCATTGATGTAATCTTCATCTCCTTGCAATATTATCCTTGTGGCATCATCTGCACACAACAAAATAACAAAAAGGGAATCAAATTAGTAATTAAGGGGCATGCTTCCCTTCTATGACGCTAAAACACTGAGGAACTGCAGACACAGAAACAGCAGAATAGAAACCAAGAGATAACCTTTTTGAAATTAAAGTGAACAATTATATGACTGATTATATAATGAAATCTTTCATCAAGATCAATACAACAGTTTTATAAGCTATCATTTAGAAGATAAAGCAAAATAGGCAGAAAGTCTGTACTTAATACTCACAAGGTAGAACATCTTTGTATCTATTCTTGTCCATATTCTGAGGTACTTTTGCACATGTAACAGCCAATCCTGGTTTCTTTCTATAAAGTTGCTGCAAGACAGAATGAATAACAGTAGGATTTCAAGGGATGTGATTCTGCTATACACACACTACATAGATTCACATGAAAATACATAGACTGAAAAAAATATTATTTTCTTTAATCTTTTTCCTAACCATCTGCCAAATTCACCTGAGATTTCTGTATTTTTTAATGACAAGAATTTCTGTTATTGCTAACCCATCATCACCTCTAGAAGAGTTTCTAGAAAAAAAGAGAGGAAGTGTAAGAGTCATTGATATCAAATGTTTCCCTGCAAATGTGCCTTTTTCTTATAAAACTGTGCATCAGAAAGAAAACAGATTGAGGGTGGAAAAAGTGAGCAATAAAAGGCATCAGAAAAAAAAAAATAGTTGGACTAAAACCATCACATTCAATCCTGCAAGTACCTGAAAAAAAAAAGCTTCAATGTATCACAATCTCTTAACATGTGACTCCCTTTCTTTTGGGCCAACCCCAACCTTTCAAACTTCATCTGGAGCAAATGTAGGCATACAAGTGTATAACCAAAACTAAGCTTGAAGTTCAAAATGCATTGTATAAGGCAACAAAAGGTACAGGGGGGAAAAACAACAACAAAAATAAATAAATGCAACTATACAACTACAGTTTTTCTGTATTAAATATATATGAAAGCAACTTACAACTGAGTTATTAACATGGCTGTGCCAGAATTTATATTATACTCTGCACTGAACACTTACCAAAGACTTCACTGTATCTTACACATTTAATATGATTTAGAATATGGTTCCATACATAAAATGGAATGAAACAAATAGGCTAAAATCCCCTACTTCGGTTGAGAAAAAATGAATGACAAAGTTTATTCTACTGTGAGATTTACTGAATCCTAAGACTTGGTATCACAGCTCAGCTCATCACATTTTCAACTGGAACATCACAAGCCATGTGAGAACTTGATAATATATGTAACAACTGAACAGCTTCTATCAGTTGTAATTCAAATTCCATTTTACTAGAACCAAGTTGCAATTTTTGCTTTTTTTTGGGAGACAAGGAAGAATAACGTTAAGTAACAATTCTGGAGCTTCATTGTTGTTGTTTGGCAAAAAGTCATTTGCTATTGACAGATTTCTTAAATTCTGCTGAAGTGGAGGAAGATATTCTGGAAAAACTTGATTGTTCATAGTCTGCTGCCTAATTATTTACTACTTTACTAATATTAATGGAGAGTTTGAGAGCCACCAAAGCTGATGAGGTGACATTGCAATTGTCTCCGATTCTGAAGATCACTAAACAATTAACTCAAAGAAAGAAGGCCACTGAGCTATCCCCTAGTTTACTGGATTTCAAAAAGCTTTTGCACGCTTTTTGTAACATCAATAATATGCTTTTATAAATGCTGTCAGGAAAAAAAAAATAATAAAGGATCAAATAACCTATGAAAATTATTACAGGAAGTTTGTGCAAAAATTGAGTCAACAACTCTGACAATTAACCAAGCACTGAAAGACTAGTTCATATCTTTAGAGTTACCATTTCAATAGCAAACAGACTCATTGCTGCACTGCAATAGCAATGCTGTGGATTTGGGAAAGCAGCTATGAATCAGTCTAGAATCCCTCACAAAAAGGGGAATCTTAGCTCTCAGAAATCTTGGAAATGTAAGCAAACCTCATAAAAACAGTGGCTATGCAATAAGCAATACCTCAACTCTTCAGCCACCACCATTAAATCTTATGACATTTGAAAAAAAGAAAACAGTGAAGGGAAAAATTGTATTGCTGCTCTACAAGTTTTCAGCATCAGAAAGGGTTACTCGAGAACTCAATAATATGAAATTTATAAATCATAATAACCAAGGTTTCTCTGAAGTTACTATAAATGTCTGGATCCACAACAGCAAAACAAGCACAAACCTGCATACACTGTTCTCCCTTGCCCTTAAAGCAGCAGGTAAACTATCTTTTTTGAATTTCTTACTCTAACACTTAAGGAACTAATTTAATACACTATACAAACATTTTATTAGTCAGTTTTCTATGACATTCCTTGCTAACATGTTGAAGAACATGACAAACAATTCATTAATCTATACAGTAGTTCTTCCAAGTCTCATACTATATACAGGGCAATCTCACCTATGAAGTAATCTGCCCAAGAAGTAACCATCAGAGTTTTAGATAGTCACAGACAAACACCACAGAACTAGTCATTACAAGCGCCCTGAAAACCAAAATAAACACTCCAACACTTTCATATCAACCTTGAAGAGAAAAAAGTGAGGAATGGTCAAGTTGCTCCTGTTATTCCATGAAATAAGGCAACATATGAGAAACTTGAAACCCTAACTTTAGCATAAAAGCTGTTTTAGAAATGTCACTGAGCAGCATGGAAAAAGAAATGAAGTACCAGACTGACCTCTGTCAAAACTCCATTATTCTACTCAATAAAATAATTCAGAAAAAAAATATTAATTTAGTGAACTTTGGGTACTTGACCTAGAAACACGTTAATTAAAACACAGCAGATCATCCTAAGTAGTGAAGGATGAAAGTGATAGGTAAGTCACGTTCTTGCTCTCTTGAGATAAAACCAAATGGGAGCAATGAGATTTCCAATCAATTAAGCCCTTGCATTACTTGCTGGTCATAGCTATTAGTCTATATTAATGGCATTTGAGAGTTGAGTATTACCTACCTCAAACTGGATAAGGACAGCCCCACTTTCCAGCCCTTTCCTTAGCTGCTCCATAGACTCCTCCAGTGTATCACCACCATATTCAGAACAGACGGGAAGAAGAGATTCTGGGAGATTGTGGGAATCAGCTTCATCTTCTGATTTAGGCTCCACAAACTGTTTAATTACTGAAAGATGTATTGAAAATTAAAATCAGTTACATACAATATTAATGTGTTTGCAACACATGTTAAAATTCATCTGCTTGCAAGAATAACACAGTTTGCAAAGACAAGGCCTCAAGAAAGCAAATAGCAACACACTGAACCAGATTTCTTTATGTAATGTATTACCATAGAAACTACTAAAGTAAAATGTCCTTATGACCTTTCAGAAAATGAAACTCCTCAAGATGCCTATCTATGAAGGCAAAGAAATGGACTTCCAAGCACAGAGTTTTTTGCTGCAACATTGTCTGACAGAATGAACTGCTGAATAGGCTACTGAATCACAACACCCAGCATGGTAAAAACACAAATGAGTTTCACCTAAAAATGTTGAGGGTGTAATTAATGGAATATCTCTATAAGAAGCTTACATAAGTTTGGACACCAACAGCAAAACAAACATACACACTTACATTGTACTTCCATCAGACTAGAGAAGCAACCGAATTTCTCATGCTAATTTGCAATTTCTCATGCTAATATTGAAGGAACTAACTCAATAAACTCCAAAAACATTTATTAGCCAGTTCTTTAAGACATTCCTTGCTAATATGCTGAAGAACATGACAAACATTACAGCAGTTCTGTCTCTGAAAGCTACTGTATCACCAAATGTGTTCAGCCAAAAATAGCAGCAGGACTCTTTAGGGAAAACAAGACCAAAACCCCACCTGTCTTCCTAGAAACACAAGAAATTTTAAATAAAGTAAATGCTACAGAAGTAGATATCATTTAGGCAGTTTTATTCCCTCCTGTTCCCCAGTGATGGATAACCCCTTCAGATTTTGATGTCTTAATGTAATCAGGAACTCTGTGCAAAGCCCTTCCATAATCATGTGTGTTAAGGTCTTACCACAGTTTTTAAGGAAAGTAAATAAAACCCGAGAAGTTTCACATCATCTGAAAGCTCTTGGCATTTGCATGTGTTTAAATATGGAGCATGCAAAGCCCAGCTGGGTGGGTTCCCCATATTTTAAATATACAGGCTTAAGACCCTGTATATTTCAGAGATTGCCTCCTGTCTGCTGGCAGCAGTTTAGCTAGCAGCCATCACAGGTCAAGCTCAGTATTGTCACAAAATGTCTATTGTAAGAACGAAAAGAAAGAAAAGAATAATAGTAATAATAAAAAAAGCAGCTTATTTGACTTGTTTCATTGTGCAATTCATGTGCTTGGGAACAGCCCATGGATATATGGGCTGCAAACCCGTAGCGAGGGATTTGTGAAATCATGCTGTATTTAGAAAAAAAAACCCAAAACTTTTGCAAGGGACTATTTGCTCCCATAGATTTTTTTTTAGACTTTTAAAAAATAAGAAATTCTAACTTGATAAATTCCTTGTTGCAGTGACAAGAACTTGTATGTCTAAAATTATTTGTACTACTAATTCAAGTGTGGGGAGATCTACTATTTAGAACAGACCTATTCCCAGTGCACTGATAACACACCTACGCAAACAGAGGAGGGTATACCACCAAGCATCAAAGCAACATTCTCAAAAACATTAAAAAGTGAATAAAATTAGCCCAGTTACCTTTCCGCCTGACCAAAAGTGCAAGCTCTCTCGTGTGAGATTCTCTGCTGGCTTTTATGAACATGACCACCTGATCATGTGTGTGCTCTGAGATATCTCGGCCATTAATTAATACTATCTGATCACCTTCATTCAGTTTTGGAATGCATTTATCAGCCTGTTTCAAGACCAAAGAAACACATTAATGTCATTGCATCCAGTCATATAAGCAGGAACACATCAGGATATTAAGTTCATCATGTAAGCAACGTCTTCAGAGTTCTCCTGACAAGGTTTCATCTTCTGTATCAGAATTTCTAGCAAAGGATTCAGATCTAAAACTGTCTTTCTTGCCTCAAAGCCTCTCAATGAAGATGAGAAACTGTTCAAATAGCATATTGATAGCTATAAAAAGAATTCATAATTATCAAACAGCCATCATCAGGTTGCTCAGATCTAAATTTCAGACTCCAAGCCTCAACAACCTCTGTTTACAGCCATTTGCAAATGAATTACTGGAGAAAGTGTTTTGGGTACATAAAACATACTTCAGTTTTTACACAGTGAATACTGATAAGTCCAAACATAATTCTGGTGGACATAATTTAAGTAACATGACAATCCCCAGGCATGCACTTTTTAAAATTTAAATAAATTCATACCCATTTCATATTTTTTTATCAGATTCTTGTTTGGTGGACATCCAATTATATCTACAAATAGAGAACATTCTTCCTCACTTCATTCACTGAAACTTTTAACAAGAAGATGCAGATAAGTACTCAACCTATGATGCTCAAGTACCCTGCATTTGTGACAAATTCTTTTGCTACCTGTGCTGCAGAGAACACTAAAACAAGGTTTTCCCAATCTCAAATGAAAACTTGCATTATGTCTTGGATACAGCAATTTAAATTAACTGCTGAAATCTAGTGTTTCTTTGTTTTTTTTCTGTCATACTTCATAGTATGCTTAGCTCTAAGCCCAGTGAAAAGTAATTCAAGGTATGGTCAGAATATGATGATGATGCTATGAAGATGATTAAGGGACTAGAGCATCTCTCATGAGGAAAAGCTAAGAGAGCTGGGAGTGCTTATCGTAGAGAAGTTTCAGGAAGGATCTTGTCAGTGTATATAAACACTTGAAGGGAAGGTTCAGAGAAGATGGAGCCAGGCTCTCTTCAGCAGCCTCCAGTGACAGGACAAGAGGCAATGGGCACAAACTGAAACACAGAAGGCTCCATCTGAACATAAGAAAACATTTTTTTACAGTGAGGGTGACTGAACACTGGAGAAGGTTGCCCAGAGATGTTGTGGACTCTCCCACCTTGGAATATTCAAAAGCCATCTGGACATGGTCCTGGGCAACTAGGTCTAGGTGACCCCTGAGCAGGGAGGTTGGACATGATGACCTCTAAGTCCCTTCCAAACTTCTATGATTCTTTAATATGAACGTGCAGGATTCTACAACCTTTGAGCGTCAAGTAGTGTAACAATTTTATTTTCATTGTTGTCTTAATTTTTATTTTGTCTAAGAAGTACCCAGGTACACAAGAGTGATATATTTATATATACACTCCATTTCATTTGTTATATGAACAAGACTTAGACATTTACAGTTACTCTCTATTCATAGTTGTTCCCTGTATCTTGTTAATCACAGAATCACAGAATTCTAGGGGTTGGAAGGGACCTCGAAGGATCATTTAGTCCAACCCCCCTGCCAGAGCAGGGTCACCTACAGTACATCACACAGGAACGCATCCAGGCGGGTTTTGAATGTCTCCACAGAAGGAGACTCCACAACCTCTCTGGGCAGCCTGTTCCAGTGCTC
>VZRW01004256.1:0-32113 GCA_013398125.1 Aegotheles bennettii | reverse complement strand
TCCTCATAAGGGAGATGCTCCACTCCCTTCATCATCTTAGTGGCTCTGCGCTGGACTCTCTCAAGCAGTTCCCTGTCCCTCTTGAACTGTGGGGCCCAGAACTGCACACAATACTCCAGGTGTGGCCTCACTAAGGCAGAATAGAGGGGGAGGAGAACCTCTCTTGACCTACTAACCACCCCCCTTCTAATGCACCCCAGGATGCCATTGGCCTTCTTGGCCACAAGGGCACATTGCTGGCTCATGGTCATCCTCCTGTCCACCAGGACCCCCAGGTCCCTTTCTCCTACACTGCTCTCCAGCAGGTCAGCCCCCAGCTTGTACTGATCCATGGGGTTGTTCTTCCCCAGATGCAAAACTCTGCACTTGCCCTTGTTGAATTTCATTAAGTTTCTCCCCACCCAACTCTCCAGCCTATCAAGGTCTCGCTGAATGGCAGCACAACCCTCTGGTGTGTCAGCCACTCCTCCCAGTTTAGTGTCATCAGCACTCATCCAGTACAGGTTCCTTGAACTTCATTCATCCAATGTTATTAGCCCTATCAAACACCATCAACCCCCAAAATGTGAACAAGATGTTTTAATTAGAATTTATCATGGTTATGTCTTGCTCTGATGGCTCCTAAAGTAAGTTTATCGGTCATGTACTGTATTACCAAGTGAAAAGTAGGAAGACATGGAAAGGGCAAGTGGTAATGAGAGAATCAACAAGAAAAACACACAACAAAAAAAAAGTAAAGGCAAGGAAAAGCCTTCTTCATAAAGAAGAAAATAAATTGGGAGCCACTTGTGTCAGAGGATAAAGTAAAAGGAAAGAAAAACTTAAGACATATATGAGTGCCACCAAACAGATAAAGGAGAAGAGATAGAATATAGAGAAAAGAAATATGTATGCAAGAGGAAAAATATCCCAAGAAGAAAAGCAGTTTAAAAATAATAAAAAAAAAGGAATAGTTCCCCCTAACCTTTTTCTAAAGAATTAAGGAAAGACAATAACAAAGGATAGAGAAGATTGACAATGACTAATAAAAAAGACATGTACACAGAAAAATAATGGTAATTAGAGACAGCCATGGTGTTCAACACTGACTTAATAAGGTATTCACAGCTCCTCAAAGACTCCCTTGCCATATTTTATATGATTTAAAAAGGGAAGACTGAAGAATGCTGTTACGAATGATTGATTGATATAATCACTCTGAAATATTATTGTGTGAGATTTAAATTATTATCTCTGAAATAGAATTATTTGAAATGATAAGTGATATAAAGACCATAACAGGTCAGTCTAGGAGAGTCAAGAAGTCAACAAGAACATGGAGGGAATGGTTTCTAATCTCCTATATTTGTCTGTAATTTAGATTTCTTGGCTGGTTGCTGGCTATTATTCTTTATTACAGAAGGAGATTAATATCTTTGCTCACAGAAACTTTGTTAATCATATGACATGTTAATGTCTCAGCTCTCTTACTTGAATCATCTGACTGTATAAAATATATCTTGAAGGAGAACTAATTCCTTCTATGTAAGCATAATTTGTAGATTTTTCAGATACTGAGCTTTTCCAGAAGATTAATTATGTCAAAGGCTTCCTGTTCTATTGACACACCCAATGTTTCATTCTATGCTAATCACCTTGTTATTGCTCTAAGAAACATGTATGCTATTTTTCAATGAGAAGCTCTATTAAATAAAACCATAATGACTTCTTTAGCACCCTAGGACATCAATATCAGTCGTGAAAAAAATCAGTATAGTACTTTAGTTAAAAAAAAAAAAATACCAGATGCAATAAATGGTTGTTCTTCAGATTCAATGGTCTCCCACAACTATTCTGTCCTATAATCTTCCCAGCATATCAGGTTGCTGCTATATTAGAGGGGAATTTTTTAAAGAACTATAAGATGTGAAAGGAAAATTATTGCCTTATTTTGGAGAGTAGATTTGCTACCCCTCCTTCATGAAAAATACATATCTTTTTGTAGAAAAAGTGACTTACAAGCCTGCAAAATAATCTTAGCAAATAAATATTATCAAACAGCATCCTCGAGGACAATTTAAAGTGTAATGAATGAATCTAGAGCAAGTTAAAATAGTAGCAAATATAATGAAGGAAAGGCATCACTGAACAAAAATAACAAAAATGTATTCCATAGACTCCTTAATTTGAACTTTCAAATATGAGCTAATTTTCATTAAACATTCAAGAACAGGTGAAATCTAGTTTATCAAAAACTTAGTTTATTGAAAACAATATAATCAATGTTAATACTGCTGTATATTTTTTTCCTCTTGCTGTAACATGATATGGTTTCTATAACATTGCTGTTGACTGCCTATGCCACTAACTGGAGACATATGAAGCATGTAAGTTAAAAGTCCAGTACTTTTCTAATCCAAGAGAAAAAAACATATCAATAATTCCCAGAAGACAATCTGAATCTGTCAAAGGAAATCACTGCCTCTGGAGAAGCACTTTTCATTCTCTGATTGTGGAATGAGCCTGTTTGTCCTACATTAACTTCAGTATCTCAAATCACCCTTAAGAAGTTTGCTACGTTGACCATGAAATGCTTTAAGGACTGTTTTACTTCCACTTTGAGGATTTAAGTTATAATAATTTCCTGCTACTCTTATTCAAATAATTATTGTAGTTCATAAAGAAGTACCATGCACTGCATAAGTCAAACAACAAATAATAAATATGACAAAAACAACTTTTCAAACAATGGGTTTTAGCTTGATTTAGATGACACTTAGATGTCAGTTCTGTGACAGCTTATAGAATTTCAGAAGAATCTACAAGATGCAGAGGTTATACTGGATTTTTAGGATTAAATCAGCAATATTTCCTATCAAGTTTGCACTGAAATTATTTTTTGAGAGTTGGGAAATACACTTTGGAAGAAGTTGAATGAAAAAAAATGAGATAACATGTTATCACAAATTTACATACAAATTATTTAGAAAAGTGTTACTAAGATGTTGTATCACTATTATTATTTCACAATTAAACAGAAGAATTAAATGGCTGTACTGATTCTGATGAATGTTCCACCTAGTCCATAAATATTTCCACAATCAAAAGCAACAGCAAAATAAGAACAGAGTAAACATTCTGTGCTCCCTCTGCCCTGTCAAGTACCCTCCCATCCTATATTTTTAGCCCTAAGGATTTCCCCTCAGCCTATCCTGGTCTGTCTAATTGTCAGCAGATTTTTCTCTCAAGTGTTTTGTCCTCTCCTGACCACCCACAAAACGATTTTAACCACAACATCCTTTGTCAAGGAGTTTCACAGGTCTTACACATTAAGAACTGCTTCACTAAGCATGAAGAACCTGACTGTTGTTCTGCTGGAATACCCTGCTCACAGTGCTCCTAATTCTACAGTTCTTTACTACATCTCCCTTAAACTAGTTCTTTTTTCTAGGATGCAGGGGCCCAAACTACTCCTTTAATAAACACTGTTCCATAGTTTCCATCATTGTTCTTGCCCCTCATCAAACATTTTCCAGTTCAAGATGCATTTTTTGAGATGACAGGGGGAAACAAACATGCTTTCTACTGGTATCTTGTTTGGCACTTCCAGATCTTTCCATCAGTAGTTTAAGAAACCACCAGTCAAATCAATTTCTAAAGAGAACCAGGTGTTATCTCATATTGGTTATGTGTTTCCAGAGTCCTACATGTATTGACCTCTGAGTAGTAGAGAGAATAATAAAGGAAGGGATTAAAAGTCTTTAGAATTTACTTACAGGTGATCCTGGAGTTATTCTTGAGACCACTAATGGCATTTTTTGGTCTACACCACCCTAGAGGAATGTCAAGTAAAGAACAACCACAAATATATCAACGTAATAAGTATGGACAGCATTGAAAATTAGTAGCAACTTATTTTTGTTTTTATAGAAACTTTATGCTCTGTCATTATAGGCAAGGTTGGGAAGATTGAATTTTCATCAGTAAACTGGGGAGGAGAGTGCAGTGTCTTTAAATCTACCCATTTCCAGTAAATTAGACTTGATGCCCTTGCTTGCCCATATATTTTAAAAGGCAATAAGCATATCAAATGCAGCATTTATTCTAGCCCTACTCTTCAAGCAAACCTAATTCAACACTTGAACTTGCAAGGTGGACAGTGTTGAATTAGATGTTGTGAAGAACCTGCAGGGGATCAAGTAGGATCAAAGTTATGGACAACTCTACTCCCTTACTCCCTTTACCTGACATTCTATCACTGCCCTATCAATAAAAGTCTAAGGAGAAAAGATCAAATTCTGCCTTGATTTTGGTGTTATGGCTACTTTACACTACTCTTACTTGCTTAAATGAAATTTCAGTGAGAGAATGTCAAAAATTTACAGCAGTCAATTATCAATAGTAATTTCCACCTTCTTCATAAATTAATTTTCACCTTTCCAATAGATTTTTTTAATGGATATATTCAATTACATACCACAAACTAATTTTATTTGTTTTATAATACAGAGGTCAAATTTTCCAAAAGTTGATGCCTTAAATTGTGTTTCCAAGTTCATATTTAAGCAGCCAAATAGGTAGTCTGCTTTGGAAACGTGCCATGCCCATACTATAAGCAATCAAATACCACAGAATCAGTAGAGGCTTATTTCTGTAAACGTCGCTTTAGCATCCAAGGATTAGGTTGCCACTTCTAAAAACTCTTGGTCTATGGGAAATTCCTGTAGAATATAATGGTTTCTCCAAAGTATTGCATTAAAAAAAAAATAATTATAAAGTCAAAGCATAATAACTCTATAAAGCATTTAAAAATCAATAAAAGATTGCTGCTTTACCTTTAGATTAAATCCAAACTTCCCATCTTCATCTGGTATGATACGCACCAGAAGCAAATCTCCCTCAATTAGGTCATTCTACAATATAGAGAGAAAAACAAAACAAAACTTTTCTAATTTTTAAAAGAAAATACCAACAAATTAGAAAGTAGTGCATCCAAATTTAGATGTGCTGAACAAAAATACTCTATGTAAATCCACATTTAAAATAGAAAGAAGCTAGGGTTACAGAATATACTCATGATTGTAACCTTTTAAATTGTAAAAATAGCAACATAACAACAAACGTTCTCGGCTTACTCTGTCCTAACACCGTTACTCTCAGCTTAGTCAATTGATAGCTTCAATTTTCAATGTGTTGCCTTTATTAAAGGTGACTTAAAAGGAAAAAAAATGTTAGGTGCAAGACACTTGAATAAATTCTATGCTAAGGACTATGAAGCGACTACTTTTTCCCAAATTTTTCTCCTGCAAATGGGTGCATTGGTATCTTCTGCAGAAGATCCACAAGCCAGAAAGATCAAAAGTTGGCAGCAGCTACTGGACAGGCAGGTTAGAAAGCTGTTCAGCACCCCTCTGGAACAGGCTGGAGAAAGGGGAGGAATGGTCCACGACCATAATGCTAGCAGGGAGCAGCTGCTCACTAGCCAGCACAGAATTCAAAGGATAAAGTTTAGCGATCCTGAAAAGGAGAAGCCTGGGATAAAGTAGAATTGTGCTTGCTACCAAGACAGAGTATTTTGAGTTATCTGATCTTTCTCTGGAGGAATAAGACTTCATCATGTAAGTATTTTCATTCCACTAGGAACTTCCCCTGGAGAACTTCTGGAAACCTGGACACTATGGAAATCAATGTAGTAGGCAGAGTTGCCTATCATACTATGTACATAACCTTGGATAAATGTGTAATTCCTAATCTACAGTTCAAAGCTCCAGTTAGTACTAGTTCTGACTTTAAAAGAAGGCAACTGAACATACCTTATTGCAGTAGTACTGACTGGAATCTTCTGTCGAGCTACTTTTTGTAACATTGTCATATGTTTCTAAGAACTGTTTATCCACCCCTTCCAAAGGGTAAGAGCCAGAAATGTTACCAACTCCATTGGGAGACTGAGCCAAGGCTTTAGGTGAGGTACAGGTCAGAGAACTCCGTGTTGGACTGTTTCCCAATGCATTCCTTCATTTAAAAAGGATAAATGAATATTACAAAGGTATCATTACCCAGATTTTTAAATCCAATAGTAAAACTTACAAATGTACTGCCCAGTTAAAAGAGCAAGTCAACTTTAGATTTAACACCACTTCTTGAGGAGCAGGGTAACAGGATTAAAGTATGATCTAAGCCTATCATTTGATCAGTGGACATCCAGAAGATGGACAGCTCCATCTTTATAAATACTACATAGTACTTTGTGAAAACCTCCATGCTGGGGAAAGCCCAGGTATAACTCAGGCATTGTTCCATATCACTAACACACAGCGCTGCATATGGCAAAAACCGAGTCCTCGCTACTTGGTATTGCCCCACTGCAGGCAGACCTTACACTTATGTGGTGACAGATCATCACGATCACTGGCAGCACATCTCACAAGAACACTCTGCAGTGCTATTGACAAGCCAGCAATGCAATGAAGTAAATTTGATCCTTGGAAGTACATGGGCTGTTAGTTGTTTATTGCCATTTATCCCTAAAAGCAACATCAAATTCTCACAGGGTTAAAGTAGCAGAAGTATATGGATGTAAACCCTGGCACTGAAATTTCTAAATTCAAACCTTCATCTCTGCTCTGATACTAGTACATGTAAGTTTTTCTGAACCATTTCCAGCAGCCATTGGTAGCTGTCAATGAAGAAGTAATGCTACAGTATAGAGGAATGTAGCTTAGGCTTTTAACATACAGGATGTGCATTGCAGTAAGCTTTAACGATGCAAATACTTATTTCTTGGCTTGTACAAATCTGACTGCAAACAATCATTCTGAAAGGTGCCATCAGGCAAACTCATTCTTGCCATAATATTTCTGGTGCTCAGATATACTACAAGTACTTGGCAATGCGAATGAAGTGTTTTGTGCAACACTTGCAGATTTTGCAGTTATTACAGAAAATATTTTTCAGTATTTGGGAGATATTATTCCCTTAGCTTTCTCAATAATTTGAAAATACTTTGAAGTAGCCAACGATAATCACACTTAAAGGAATTATACTGTCAATATTTTGTTTTCATCTGATAGCTTTCAGGTCTTTTCATTATTCCCATGACGTCAATGTCAAGCAAACGAGGGCTGTATGTGTAAACACATCATAAGTTTTTCAGAGCATAGTAATTAAAAAAAAAAAATCTGTTGCAAGTTGAGATTACAGTTCACGATAATTTTCAATGATGTAGAAAAAAATTTCCAATACCATAAAATAAGACATATTATTCCAGTTAATGACCTCTGGCACTTTATATAGAGTTGCCAGATAAAATTACCAGTGGATTTTTGCATCATTAAACTTTTACAATAGTTGTTAACCAACCTTTTTCTTACTAGTGATTAAGAGTGTATTAGGGCTTAAGACCTCCCATAATCTTTAAACTTTCATTGGTTTATACATTTATTTCTATCTTCTAACCATAAAAAACCCACTACTTTGAAAAAATCGGTCCAAGTTATGTATTTTATTACATATCTTAAAGCTAAAGATTCTGCAGTAGAAAGTTTAAAGAAAACTCACTTTGGTGATTCTTGTTCAGATGACCTGTTAAAAAAAACGAACCAAACAGTAAACAAACATAAATTTAATCTTCAGGAAAACGAGATCTAAACTCTAATTAAAAAAATAAAAGAGTCTGAATAATAGCCAAAAGGTGTGCTCACAGTAAATTAAAGAATACTTAATCCTATGCTGAAAGTCTGAATCAGACAATTATGGAATTCATGAAACACTCAACAAAAATCCAAGGGCAGCTCTAACTACTCACTTCCACTTTCAGCACAAGCCCAACTACAGACAACACACATCTGCTACTGCAAGTTAAACTATGTAGGAGTTTATAGAGGCAATTATTTAGCAAGACACACTGCAACATTTTAAAAAGTTTTAGATGTGGATCACAATGACTACAGATGTCACTGACTGTATTTTGTAAAAAGTCAAACATGACAAAATCTTTATGCATAGGTTACAAGAAACAAGCACAGGCTGCTTCAGAAGCACAAATCTTCTCATGCATTTTCATAATGCAAGTGTAAAACAGATGTTGACAGAGAACTTTAAGACAAAGCAATAACTAAGGCAAAAGTGTTTACAGAGATGAGGACAATCTAGCACAGAAAAGAAATCAAAATTTGCAAGACATCCAATGAGCTTCATCAGAGATCACCTGAAACAATGAGTTAATCTGTATTACATCAATTAAAGCAACAGGTACAATCTAAGATAAATTTGAAAGTAAAGGTTAGCAAAAAAGTGCTTGAAAAACAAAGTAAATTTAAGATAGATGAGGTAGATTTAAAAATTTAATTTAGTGACAAAAAATTCTGGAGTGATGTAAGTCCATGCTGGAAAAATACAAACTTTAAATAGTTTAGTTTGGATGCTGAGTTCTTGAATTGCCAAGTTACAGGAAGCAATTCACAGTATACAGTTAAATTTTCAATTACTGTTCTCTACTACGAAGACAGGCTGAGAAAGTTGGGGTTGTTCAGCCTGAAGAAGAGAAGGCTCCCGGGAGACCTTATAGCAGCCTTCCAGTGCCTGAAGGGGCTACAGGAAAGCTGGAGAGGGACTTTTTACAAGGGCAGGTAGGGATAGGATGACAGGGAACAGTTTCAAGCTGCAAGAGGGTAGATTTAGATTAGATACTAGGAAGAAATTCTTTCCTGTGAGAGTGGTGAGACACTGGCACAGGTTGCCCAGAGGAGCTGTGGCTGCCCCCTCCCTGGCAGTGTTCAAGGCCAGGTTGGATGGGGCTTGGAGCAACCTGGTCTAGTGGGAGGTGCCATGGCAGGGGGGTTAGACCTAGATGACCTTTAAGGACCCTTCCAACCCGAACCATTCTGTGATTCTATGATTAAAATGACCTCAGTACTAAGAATTATGTACTTTCATCAAAACTACAGTAAAAATAGCAGCAGTAACAGTCCAGTTAAGTTTCCTTATATGTATGCTACAGTATGAACAAATTCTTCCTTGAGAGGCAGAGATGGTGAAGCCTGATTCCCTAAGAATTTGTGGAGGTTTGGGTTGTGTGTACTACTTTCTTTTTAAGCACTAAACTTCTTTCTTCTTTAACGCAGTCATGCCTCCCTTGTGATCCCACTGACATTCACGCCCACCCTCCCACAAACAAGTACCTCCTATTCTCCTTCTTCACAATCCTCACAGTATTTTTACCCCCTAAGTACCAGCACTGCATAGCAGATCATTTGGGAACATGTACTCAACTTGCTGCCTGACCAGCCTCCATCTAAATGGAACAGACAACCATTAAAACTCATACTGTAATTGCTCAGTAAGAGGAGAAGATAAAATGAAGTTGTGTTTTTCTGTCTAGTCACTGACTTTCACTAATCTTGTAGAAAACTGCATCTCTGAAAACTGCTACAGTAGATTTGACTGCAATTGTCCAGATGTTCTCAACTGGGAACAGAGGCAGATGGGCAGTGCAGCAGTGACATAAGCCTTATTTCCTTAGGAAGTCATGCTAAAAATAAAGAAACATTGAACTTATTTTCATTTAAGCTAATTGATTTCCTTGTGAGGCAAAGAACAATGAAACTGTACATCTTTTCTATGTTTTGCCACAGTAGAGCTATGGCTCTATTACAAAATTTTGTGCAGAATTCACACTGTCGTAAGTTAACCTTTTCAAAAGCCTTCACCAAAAATTTACACACTGTAAAATCGTGATGCAAATCAGTGCAGTGTCCCTATTTTAATATATTATTTCCCCTCTTTCCTCCCAGTAGTGTGGTCCTTTGAGACAGAAAAAAAAAACAACTTGGGCTTCCATTCATATACTGTATGTAAATACACAGAAAATTTTTCATCATCTCAGTAATACATTTGGAGACCTAAATACAGGATATAAATTCTTACCAATATTTGCTGAAGGTTTATCTGTTAAATTACTGCACTTCAATTCAAACATATCAGCTCTTAAAGAGTTACTGAATAACTCTGTAACCTTTTAAAGCAGAAAAAGGTAACCAAAAATTTGACCTAGAAAACAATCAAATTCAATGCTTAAAAGAATTCATCAGGGACAGTGCAGCTGTGTCTTCCCAAAGTTCTTAGTAGCTCAGCATGCAAGATCAGCAAAATTTTGCTCTGCAACTCATTTCAGCAGTATTTCTAGCATTTAATTATTCAATAATGATATTAATGATTCAATATGATAAAGTACCTTAAACACAAATAACTAGTTAACTTTTACTGGCTACACGGTATTCCACATTTTACTAATCTATCTTCCTCATTTCACAACATACAAGGACCATATTTTAAGTCAATAAAGGAAAACACTCACCAGACCAGCCATTCAACTTTTTCATCGAGAAAGAGTGCCCTTCCTTGCAAGGAGATTAAGCTTTCCATTGGTGCGGTTAATGAGCAAACACTTTGAAACTGCAGGTAGTTTCTCCTTCCTACTCCACAATATATCTAAAATGATGCCATTTCAATCTTTGATCCACTCTGGATTGCTCTGTTGATGATGATCTTTACAAATAAAACTCTTTGCCCTGAAAAGTCTTTCTTTCAGGAGGAAGGAAAGAAAAGTCTTAAGGAAAGACCCCTCATCCCCATTTCAGTGTGCCCTACCAGGGAATTCTGCTATTCTGAGAACTGAGGATGATAAACTACAGCAGAGTAAAACCCTGAGAGAAAAGGGACAACTGAAACAATAGCACTACAGCAAAACTCCCCCTTTACAAACAACTGAAGGAAACATCTGTAGCTTTTGCCCTTGTGGTGTTGTTGAAGTTCTTAAAGCTGCTTTTATTATAACACCTGCAGGGCTGGGCAGACAGAGTGTCAGCGCTTCCATTATCACCTCTTCTCTGAGAGCTCACCATTAAAACTGGAATTATTATTCACTAAGTGGAAGATATTTACAGCAACACCTTTTTGCTGCCTTTTAGATTGACTTGCACATCTAGTGTTCACCATTTCTATGAACAGAACTGTGTAAGAAGCTCAAATATGCAGCACAAAGAATCTACACAAAAGTACCATTAAAGAAAAAGCTTGCAGACTTCATGGTATGCACAAGTTTTTCAGTGTTTTCTACAAATGCCAAACATTCACATTTGCTGCCATTACCCATAAAAGGATACTTTCAGTTACTCTGCATTGCCACTATTGACCATATTCCAGTTTGCTGAATTTCCATGAAAATTTCATGTATTCTGATACTCTACAAAAGCACCTGGTTTGCTGTGAAATTTGCCTTATCACAGATTTACAATTCAACTTTGAGACTTTCCTTTTGGATGTGAAATGACTGTTTTTTGAACTGGCAAGGAAAGTGTGGTACATTTTAATAAGGATATATATTTAAAATGAAATGTTTGAATGTAAGCATAATGTATACATGTACTATTTTCATGTATATTTGAGGGGAAGAGGACAGTAAAACTCATAAAAGTCTATTGGTAGTAGTCTTAAAACCCTAATTTGAAACTAACTGAAATGTTTTCAGTACCATTGCCTAGTATGAGAAGGAAATCTTCATTAAGACTAAAGTACACAGACAAGGACAATAGACTCCTGTGAAATGCAACAGATTTTGTAAGAACAAGGAATTGAACATGTCTATACATTATTAAAAACTAAGGATAAATAACTTAGTTTATTTTTTTTTTAATTATTTGCCATTTTCTACCAAGAAGGTAGTTACTTGAACTTGGCTGGATAGATCTAAAGGATACTTTTACCAACAGTAGTGCTATAAAAATTTTGTTCGCAAAAGGAGCCATATTTTCATTAAAATAACGATGTGTTCCCATAGTACATTTACTAACTATGGAGCTATAGTTTATTGTCTGTCAAAACTGTAAGCTGAAAGAATTGAACAAATGCAGCATACGTTCAGGAAATCTATTTTCAGAGCAATACCTTCATCAGATGATGCATCACACTTACACCAGGACCGTATATGCATTTCCAGAAATTCATAGCATAGTGCAATTGAATTTCCTTTTTGTATGCTTGTTCATCATTTCATTTCCTTCCCATCCAACTCCAGAACTGTATACGTTATGCCCTCTATATCACCACCAAAAGTTTTAGAATAGAAGTTAGAGGTTTATAGCTTCACAAGTATGCTTAACTTACAATAAAAAAGCTTATGCAGGAAAACTTTGCATTTATAACAAGCAGAACTGTATACTCATAAGTAATTTAGGTTGCAAGGGACCTTGAGAGAAAACCTAAAGTCTTGTTCAAAGAACAGTCAGTGACGTAGGGACAGCATCAGCATCAGGGTTAGATGAGGATATTCAGGTCCTTGTCATGTTGCGTTTTGAGGTTCTCCAAGTATGGAAACACCTCCACCTTTTTGTCAATGTGTATAAGAGCTTAACTAATCTCAGTGGAATTCTTGTTTTTCCCTACTGTCTTTTGAGCATTTCCCTTGCTGTAACTTGTTTCCATTGCCTTACGTGTTTTTGCTGTGCACCTCCAAGAAGAGTTGGCTCTATATTCTTGATAACCCTCTTTTAGCAGAGCAACGCAACAAATGTGACTGACGTCTCTCAACCTCCTCAACCTCCTGGTTCTCCTCATACATCATATGCTCACATATATAATAAGTAGCCAGGTTCATTTCACCTATCAATGTGACTTTAAATAGAAGACCTATAAAGTCTCATCTGTCAGTAAGTTTTTCTTACTGACTGAACTATACCTCATCACAGAAATGTGTTTTACAATAATCTTCTTTCTGGTGAAACAGGAAATTTCACAGTTAATATTTTCTGTTAGGCCACTGAGTCTACTCTAAAAAACTACCAAAACACTACACAGTTTGCTGTTCCAAACCAGACAGACATCTTTGGTTTATTTAGTTAGAGCAAGAGAAACCGAATACAGTTCAAGTAGCCATATCCTCCACACAGTTTTGTCAGGTTACTTTTCCAAGCCAATAACCCAGTTATTTTTTCCCTTAAAATAGCATCTTCTATACATAGTTAAATTTATATATTCTTACTAACAAGTACCTTTCCCACTCAGAAAAGTGTGTTCAAAAGCATGAAAAAAAAACAAACATCAAGAGGGCAAGCACTAGTTATATTACCACTCCAAACCATCCACCTATATTGTAAAAAACATTTCAAAAAGCACAAGGCATTAAATGTGAATTTACAAGGTCAAAAATAAGCTCTGCTGCTCTGTATTATAAAGGAGAAATTGATATCCTGAACCACAAAGAAGCCTGTTCGTTTCAGCAACCCTTTGCTATTAAGTCCTTCTTGTCCAAAAGAAACACCAGCTTACTTTAATGAGACAACATTAAGTTAAGGGGTAATTGTGGGTACTGGAAACAATGCATGGTTTTCCCACAAAGCCAGATTAAAACCTTAAATCCATGAACAGGGAAAGAGTGGAGGATACTCTTCCCTTTTCATAGGGATTGACTGAAAAACATGCAGCTTCCCACAGCTGGATTCTCAGGGGTTAAATGCATTAAATAACACAATGGTTTTCAGTTTTTGTTTCTTGACATTCATTCATTTTCATTTCTCATTTCACTGTGAAGTGTAAACATCTGTAACACACCACAGGCACCAGAAGATGCTTGGAAAAAAAAAAAAAAAGGAAAGCCACATACAGGGAAAATTAAAGTTCAAAGCTCTTTAAATACTACTTGGTTACATATATTTGTTTTCATAGCAAAACTTGGACCTTTGTATTTTAAGTTCACCAAGTGTTTAAAGCATATTATTGAAACATTTAAATAAAAAGATTTTTAATTTGCAACAAATAGTTTAACATAAGGAAACAAGCAAACTAATTTTATTTGTTTAAATTTTCACTTATTTACTTGAAGGTAAAGGCAAGGTAGTTCCTTTCAAGGTTTTTTTTTCTGTTCTTGTAACAGCTCATCAGTGAAGAATTCTACATAGGAACTACTGGGTGTGATAAGCATTAAGTTTTATTTTATTAATATAAGATATTGAGAACCAGAACTTGCACTGTCCATACCCAGAGCAGTCTATCTAGACAAAATCCAAACATGTGATAGAAGATCAAGCATGTCAGAGTACATGATTCCAAAATGTAATCAATCTAAAGTCAACTTAGATTTGAAGGTTACTGCATAAATCAAAGCAGAATTTCCCATCCTGCTCTTGAAATGGTGTCACATACTTCACTATGACTACTTCATTTTCACTGTAGCTTTTTGCCCTCGAAAGACACAGTAGCATGCAGTTTGCATTAGTTTCACAGGAAGGCAAATCAGTAATGCTGATTTGTTCCTCTACACCAGTGAGGCTTTCCTTATTCCAAATTTGGAAAGTCTAGTGGCACCTTTATCAAGACAGACTGCAACAGTGGTAATCTTCAGGTACCATACTAGGCTAAAAAAAGAAAAACCTGCAGTCTAAAAGAATTCCCTGCACAAGTCCACCAGCCTGCCTTTAAAAATAACCAGCTGTGGTTTAAACCTGCTACAATTAAAGGGAAACATTTTTCTCAATGGTGAGCTCTATCAGGTGTCATAGCCTGTTGGTATGACACAACTTTGAAAACAATAAACCAAACCCAAATTAAAGCAGCTTTTCAGCAGAGATAACCAGAAATAATAAATTCTCATAATATAATTCATTTTATGTCCTAAAGAAAACCATAAGTTTCATATTCAGAACTCTTCCCTAATGCATACCTCAATGTTTAGGGACTTGTGAAGATAAGATATGTAACCTCACAGAGAGACATTTTCTACTTCTCTTAAAACAAGAAATGTAGTAAAGTCAGTAGTAGCAGTGCTTCAATGAAGAAAATGCAAATCTCTCAAGAAAGACAATTTTAACTGAAAAAGTTATAAAACAAGTGCACCTACTAACTAGTATGTTTTATCTCAATATTATTCTTGAAATAATTTTAAAAACAAAATAATAGTAGTAGCATGTGCATATGCATGCAGGCATGGGATAAACATAGTGATAGAGTGAGTCCAACACATAGTCAGAAGATAGACTGGTTTACCTGTTCTGAACTGGTGAGGCACAGCCATAACAAAGAGTGTGGTATAACACAGAAAGCAATTTATGAGACTTTGGAAGGCTCAGTGTGGGCTCCATGTCTGTGCTAGTGTTTATTTTTCAGTGTCAGTAGCAGTTGGATGAGTCAGACAGCAGCCGGGCAGCAAAGAGAAGAAAGAACTGACAGGGGAAGCTTTCTTCACAAAGGCTGGGGAGCCCTGGGCTGAACAAAAGTCCTCTTGAAGTCCTCTTCAGCACTGTCTTTGATGACAGGTTTTGTATGCAGCTGTGATTTGAGATAGTTGGCTTGGATAGCCAAACCTATTCAAGCCCTGTGAATAAAGTTCTATTTAATATATGTTAATTTAGGATTAGAGCAATTTTTTGTCTGTAATACATATGTAATAGACAGCTCCAATCTCTTCTCCAGACACTAATCCGAGAGAAATATTGCTTCTTTTCACTATGTCTGAGCCTCAAATTGCACCTTAGATAATTTGGGTAGCAGAAGCAGTCTAGCTACACCAACACCAGATTCACAAGCTTTCCCTGGCTTTCTGTAGTTCACATGCACATGTTTGCTCTATTTTTTAATTTTCTTTTTTACAGTCACAGCCTGCAGGATATACTTCATAAATTTCAGCTACAAGGCAGAATGTTCACACAAAGCACATTTTTAAAACAATCACTGTTATAATAAACGACAAAATATTCTTGGCCCTCACCTCCAGCATGCTCATTTAAAGTATTTAACAGTAAATATAGTCCTAGGTGTTGACATGCTGATACAGTACAATGAATTTAAAGAAATGGATGAAGAAATGTTAATAACTGATGTGTTTTCTGCCCTCTAAACTAAGAGCTGTTCCACATAATTTGTTTTCTAAATTGTGCACTATTTTACAGAAAGAAAATAGAACTTGATTGATTCCCTTAAGTGAGTAAACACAGCAAGGAAGAAAATCAATTATTAACAAAATAATTATGCATGGCATTGTCAGAAGGAAAAAAAAAGGTTTATAGGTAAACAAGTGCAGGTGTATGTACTCTGCCAGCAGTGGTGGCTTCTATAGTTCTGATACCCATCAATGTTCCAAACATGCCTTAGTAGGATTAGGTACACAGTAAGTCTTGTTATATGAGTTTTACCCACATATTTTTCTCAAAAAACACTATATCACAACACATCAGTTTGAAGGTAGGTCTGTCTTGGACCACTTGTCTCTTTGGCAAAAAGGACTTAAGACATTACCCAGGGGCTAAAGCAAAACAGGTGAAAACTATCCTCCCACCCCTGAAATGCTGATGTCGGCCTGAAAAATAGAGAAGAGCCATATCTTGTGCTAACTGCAGCTTGCACAGTCTTGAGCTTCAGATACAGTAAATGAAATTGATGTAAACATATTTAGTTTACAAAAATCAAGCAGCTGCATGATTATAATTGAGATTTTAAGTCCCATATATAACAATTCAGTCATTAAAATCGGCATCTTGCAGCTTTTTGTTAGTAACTCTTAAAAAATCTTCTGATTGTTTTTCATATCAAAGCTATTCATCAGCTATAATTAGCATTAACTAACACCTTTTCTGATAGTCTCAGGTGGCAGGCTGGGCAATTAAAAAAGAGCCCTCTAAAGACAACGTATGTTACCAGGACTGAGAAACTACTCTTGGCTCTCCTCCGAGGAAAAAGAAAACCAGATTTAGAATTTCACTATTTTTTTAACATGTTTCAGTTACGTCATTTTGAATCTACTAAAAGACCAGCATATCAAAAATGGGTAAGTTGGCTTTATCAGTACACTGCAAAGTGATTTACAGTGATATCTAAATATGAAGTGTGGCAAAAGACCAGGACAAGTGTTTGTTCATATTTAATACTGAAGATACACAAGTTAAACTTTTTTCTTTATAAAACAGATTTAGCTGATAAGGTAAAATTCCCTCTTTCAATATACCATTTCAAAGAAGCAACATTTTTTTATTTGTATGGTTATTGTATATTTTACCTCAATTGTTAAAAGGATCATTCATTCCACGCATTACATTCTTCCTCCTAAACATGCACTTCAAATTTAAATTTATCAGATTTATACAAACATTTTTTCAGTTACCTGCAGAGTATCCATTATAAACATACCCAAGAAACAAAGTATGTGTTTGGGATAAGATGTATAGAAAATCTGGTTTATGTGAGGTAATAACAGTAATCCTCTTCACAGTGAGTGATACTACTCAGATACAATTTAATCATTTAGTGCTCAGAAAATAACTGAATGTGCTATTTTCAAATTTAGAACATCTTATTGTCACTCTCTGAGAAAGAGCATAAAAGTAAGCTTTCCTACTCTATTCTCAGTAGGTATAGGAAAGGCGAAACAGGAAGGAAAGGAAAAAAACTACAGGGGAAGAAAAGAAAAAGCAAAATAAAAGAAAAAACCCAACAATGTACTAACTGGCAGGAGTGACAAAGGCAGGACACAATCAGTCAGGCACAGTACACAGCATGGAAACCTAGTTTTTTTGTCTACAGCTTCTACCCTCATTATCTCCTCTTACAGTATGCCTCATTATTTTTACTCAGAAAAATACTTCTAAAAGTATATAATCTGTAAATGTTAAAAAACAGGAAAAATATGGCTTCCTATCTATGATTATTCACAACATCTAGAGGCATCACTTTTATATACTATCATGGCCCTTACTGACACTACTACAGCTAAGGTTTATCTGACTTCCAGTCAGAAAAACAGAAAAACAATTTAAAACACCAGTGTCAAACTCCAAATATGCATACATGTTAATTTTTCCCTTGTATCATAGAAACCTCTTTGCTGTAAAGTAGTAACAATACTATTGTATTAATATTTGAAGAAAACTGTTTAAATCCAGTCTAAAGCTACATTTAGTAGTTGCACATTACCACAGTTACACGAGTCCTATCAGCTTCCATTAATACATTGCTTCTCAAAATACACCTTGCCTTAAACTTCCTAGGGATCACTAGAAACCATGCTCCTCTTGTAACATTATAAAAGCACCTGTATTTAATAACAGTATTCTCCCCAGCTGAAAATTTTAAAGTAGCTCTGTTTTCTTTTTGAGACTGAACAATTAATGACTTTGTACATTATTTCTGAAGTTAATACTGTGCTAAGCTGAAATTACTCATGAAGAAATGCCTTTGTAAAATAAGATTGAGACCACACATAAAATATAATATGTGAGCAAACAAATAATCAATGCACAAAGACAGGTGCTTCTAGCCCTGGAAGCAAAACTAGCAGTGGTTAGACCACTGCAGGGGAGAACAAAGTTGGTCCTCAAGGAACACAGCAAAAATTCCTCAAGGCAAAAAGCAGAAACTGACTTTAGACAAGCAATCTACAATTCCTCTGAGGAAGAAAACAATGGATGGCTGACACCACTATGTTCTTTTGTTTACTCAAATGCAGTACATTTTTCAACTGACCTGGTGTAGAACAAAAGTGAACTCTTAGAAGACTTCAATAAGTCTTCCCCCCAATAAAGGAAGAGTTTATAACAGGTAGGAAAGGGTTGCAGAAGCTACTAGGAAAGAGAATACTACAGATATGAACAGGGATGCTTTACTAGCTTCTCTGATTTTACTGAGAACTCAGCTACTAAGAATTGTTTAGGGATGAAGGGTTGGTTTGCTTTAAATTTGTCATTCTGTATCATGGCATTTGCAGTTTAGCAATTTGTCAAAATAAAGCTTATGCAAACATAAAACTGAACTCATTTTAATATTATAACTAATAATGATAGTTTTATACTAAAGTTTTTTGGGTTTTTGTTTGGCATTAAAAAAAAAATCAAGATAGGCAATGAATTGTTTGCAGAAATCCTTACCTCCTCTGCGGACTACGGTTTTGAGAGAACTCTGAATCACTGTCCTTTGATGTTGGAGAGCCCTTATACGTATAAAAAACATCCTCTGTTTCAGTAATATAACTAATCTCATTTGTGAGGTTATCAACAGAGGAGTGTCGTGCTTTACGCATTTCATGACGTAGTCTAGGACTTCGCCTTAAAAATAAGGAAGATAAACACAAGTTGGTAGATCAGACACAACACAAGTTGGCAGATTAGAATAATTCATAAAACTTTAATCAAAGTGAAATTTCTATCCTATTGCAATCCACGCCCCAAAATCTTCATGATGGGCCTATAGGACTCAATTTTTAAAATTTTTTTAAAATATTTTGTATGGTATACTAGACAATCATACACTGCTAGGTTCAGTAAACTGAACTGATCTGTTTTTTCACCTCTAAAATGCTACTTGTATTGTTTAAAGTTCTGATCACAGGATAATTCAGGTTGAAGGGATCTATGGACATTATGTAGTCCACCTTCGTGTTCAAAGCAGGGTCAACTGAAGTCAGAGCCATCTGCTTAAGACTTTATTCAGTCCAATCTCAAAAAAACTTGAAGAATGAAGACTGCACAGCTTCTCTAAGCAATCACTGCTCAACTGTCCTTGTGATGAAGCAGTTTTTCATTATGCCCAGACAGAGACTCCCTTGTTTCAACACACCTGTTGTTTTATCTTCCCACCATGCAACACTGAAGCACTTGGTCTCACACTCTAGCTAGACTCCTGCTAAGTATTGCCAGGCTCTTATTAGGTGTCTGGGAATACCCCTTCTTCCCCAGGCTGAACAAGTGCAGTTGGCTCAGCCTCTCCTCACAGGGTAAGTGCTTCAGCCTCCTGACCACCTTTGCTGCTGCTGGCCTTTACTGAGCTCGCACCAGTCTGTCAGTGGTTTTCTTACATTAGTGGACACAAAAGCAGCTGCAGCACTCGAGATAAGGTTTAATGAATGCTGAGCAAAAAGGGGATAGTCACTTCCCTTGCTCTACCATCTATATTTTTGTTAATGCCACCAGGTTGCTGTTAGACCTCTTTGCTACCAGGACACACCAGATAGCTCATACACAACTTGTTATCTACAAAGATTACCAGGTCCTTTTTCAGAGCATTGCATTGCAGACAATACTGTTGTACTGGGTTCTTCCGTCCCAGGACTTTGCATTTGTCTTCACTGAATTTCATACAGCTCCTATTGGCCCATTTCTCCAGCCTCTTAATAACCCTTTGGATAGCAGTTGTGCCCCCAAGTTTATTGGCTCTTCCCCCCAGTTTGGTGTCATCTGCAAACTTCGTGAGCAAGCACTCCTTTGCCTCTTCCAGGTCATAAAGATGTTAAGCAGGACAGGTCCCCAGATAGGCCCCTGCAGTACTCCACTTGTTGTTGGCCTCCAGATAGAGTACAACCCATTAACAACTCCCCTCTGAGTTCCGTCATACAACCATTTTTTTTAAAAACCATCTTGTCCACCCTTCCAGAACATAATGTCTTGTCTTAGGTATAATATTCTGGCAGCCAGTACCAAAAGCTTTGCTGAAGTTGAGGTAAGTGACACCCACTTATCTCCTGTCAATATATATATTCTCAAAATAACAATGTAAAAATACACGTACATACTACATATTTATTCTGCTAGAGTACATACAATTAGAAAAGGTAGGAGGCTGGAAGGTATGGGAAAGGCTGAAACTGGATTTACCAATTAGGTGTAACAGGAGGTGATCGAGAAGGAAGGCTTTTGGTCTCTAGATGCTCAACAGATAAGGATCGTCTCATGGATGGGTTCCAAACCATCCCACCTATAACTTTTCTGCAGTACTGGCTGTTTACAGACCTGAAAAGAAATAAAAAAACTGAATGTGAATTATTTTGCATAGAAAGCTTCAATGAAATGAAATATGTTTAATAAAGTCAATTTTATAATTCCTGTGTTTTAAAGAGTCCCCTGTGCTTACCCCTCCTTACTTATGTATTTGCATTCTCACCGAGCCATTTGCTGTCCTTCACTGGTGGCAATAAAACTGTTTGTTAATCCCTGCCACAATGCTAATTACAAGCCTGGGTAAAAATAACTTTTTCTGAGTGTTATTTTTAAGCTAATTGTTTAAGATGACGAAGGGAAAAACAGGAAATTCTGTATGTCCTATTGGCACTGAATCAAGTGCCTGACAAAACACAGTTAAAATACAGGCAAAAGATTCTAGATGCTCCCTGTTAAAACTCATGAAGGGGTAACAATTCACTAATGGCTTCACTGAGTACAGGACTACCTTAAACATGTACCTGCTGCCTCAGCAAAAAAGAACTACACAAGACCATTCTCTGTTTCCAGAAGGAAGTTACATTCAGGCAATGTGTTTTTTATAGGAATAAACCATTACAGAAAGAGCTGACATAGAAAGGGGATCTCCAAGCCTGGACTGCTTCCTGTGACAAAAACCTGACTAGATAAAGGTTGCATCAGAAACAGAAGCTCAGCTAGGAAAGCAATACAAATACCAATGACAAGGCATCAACTACTCTAGACATCTACAAAAACAGAGTTCTTTCAAAGAAGCCTTACATGTGTGGAGGAGAGAGGGAGAGTGGAAAAAGAGGATGTACTATGAAAAATGCATCTTGAAGAATTCCACATACTTTGCATTATCAGCTTTACTTTTTTTACAAGTGCCTGTTCACACATTTTTCAATGCAGGTGACTTCTGAGGTGCAACATAACTCATGTGATGGAAGCCTGAGCATAATCAAAACCTGATCACGGAATTACTTTTACAATATATTCTGTAGATTTTTATGCTAAGGTACATAATCTCCTGAACTCCAAGTAGCTGCTCTTTAGATGTCAAATACAAAGATATTTCTCAGCAAACATACTGAGAGACTGCCAATCCCTTTCTGAAGCAGACTGCAATATCTTTGAGGTGACAGTTCCTTGCTCCCATCTATTATGGAGGTTATCCTTTGTGCAAAAATAGGTACATTTTTAGGTTTTCAGAAGAAATGAGAATGCATCTAGGAGAGGTTATTAAGCATTCAGTCCAGAAACACTGAGTGAACTTACCTCGCAGAAGCTGGGAGACGTGATTCAGCCTGCCCTTAGAATAAGGCTTACAGGCAATTTTTAAAACTCAGCAGCCTAATTTAAATGGGATTCTACTAGCACCTTAAGCTAAGACAATCTAAAGAGCACAGAGATATGTGGATAAGAAACTGCACTAGAGAGTTGCAAGAGTTCAACTATTAGAACTGATGCAATAAACACTAGGATATATGCTTCACATGAGTGTAAAAGAACATAGTACAAGAAAGCTACAAGTTCAAGAGGAAAAACTATGATACTTAAGGTGGGAAAACGTGAATGCAATTCCCTTCAAAGGTGACAGAAGTTGGATGAAAAAAAATTATCGATGACAAATCAATCTTAAAACCTCCAGGGTTGTATGGTGGTGTTGGTGGGGTTTTTGTGTCTGTGTGTTTGTTTTTGTATGTCTGTTTGGGTCTTTTTACACAATGCAAAATTTTGCTGCCTTTCATAAGGGAGAATACAGAATCTCTTTTTTGGTTGCATAGTTTCCACATAAGCTCAGAGACGTCCTTGAAAAGGAATGTGGAAGCCAGTGTTGTCAATCACAAACAAGTAGGAAAGTAAAACTTCTCAGTATACAACAGACAACTCCAAGTTGGTAGGAACTGAAAATCTTCCAAAATTACTTTTGCTTCTTATGTACTTTAGCAGACTTTGATAGTAAAGGTTGCTGAGTCATTTCTGCTTCATGCAGATCCTAAATTTCACGCTTGTTGCTGACATAAATAAGGCCAAAGTATGCATTAGTCTAGAGAATATCATTAAGCTGATGGAAGATACCATAATGAACAGTTCTCCCCAGAGGTTCATTAAGAGTCTAAATAAGCAATTCACCAGAGACGCTTCATAATATGAGATTACTTGAAAAGAAGTCTTTTTTAGTAACTCAGTTCAACAATGAGAACTATCCTGCATGCTATAGGCTACTAAGAGATTATAACAGTATATTTGTCAAAAATCAGAATGTTTGGTAAAAATTGGGATGATACCAAACTGGTATCACTTGGAACCCTTTGGAACTCATACTGTTTTTTTCTTAACATTACAAAGGCTGTGCAATGTCTGTGCGTGCATGTGTATATACAAGCATAAGTATTTTGAATCTGTTTGCAAATTCGAGAGAGATAAGGACTCCAGGATGCAACAATCCTACAAGCTTTGACAAAGTCACCTCCTCGAAACCTTCATCATAGGAGGCATAAGTTCATACGACCCCATAAAGGAGCTAATCCTCAAAATACAGATCTGTAAAAAGCTAGAAAATTAGGTTACTGTTCATACATAGTATTTTATCATCCTTCTTACTGTTGAACAGCCCTCATCGGTTAACTGGCTTCATTTAGAAGCAGTACTAGTCCACTTAGTATGAATTTCTGCAGTGTCTAAGGGACATGACAGTATGAAAAGCCAACCAGCCACCAAAGCCAGGGAAGCTTTCTGAAGTATGATGACATCATTAAAAATCTGAAGCTTATCTGACTAGGAAAAAGAGAATCAGTTTGACAAATTAAATGTGAGGTCCAGTTAAATTGTTAAGGGAACACATTGCAAAAAAAAAAATAAATCACCATCCACAAACAAAAAGAAAATAAAATACTTCTCTAAAAATCATCAGAACAATCAAGCGTCCAGAGAGTTTAGAGAGACTACAGATGAAGAGAGGACTAAAGAACCCTCCAAAACCTTCCATTCAAAGATAATGACATAAGATTTCTTTTTTCATTCACTGTTAACGTGAAAGATTTTTGATGTGTTTTATGACAGAATTTTTTTAGGGGGGGTAGGGACAGACAAAACATGACATCTGTAGCTGAATTGTTGATAAATGAAATAACAGAACAAATCAACATAATCATATGAATAATAATCATAATCATAAGAAATCACCAGGACTGATACTTATGGAAAAAAAAATAAAATCTACAAGTCTCCAAGACGAAACAGCAGAACTACTTGACTGTAACTTTCAATTCAAACTAGGGATTTAATCTATTCAGGATTTCAAAAAGGCATTTGACAAGGTCCCTCAAACCCATAAAGAAACTAAGGAGCTAGGCAATATGGTCCTCACTTGGAGGAGTTACTTGTTACTTGTGACATAAAAGACAGAATAGGAAAAAATGGTTTCGATTTATACTGAAAAAAGATCAGCAGTGAAGTCTTAGAGGGATATCTGCTGGGGGCTCTTCTGTTCAATGTATTCACAACTGATCTAGAAAAATGTAAACAAAGTTTGCTGAAGATATTAATCACACAGGATGGCAAAGATAAAGGTCAGTCGTGAAGAAATGCAGAAAGACATTACAACGTCAAGTGACTAAACTGGCAGTAAACTGGTAGATGAAGTTTATTGAAGTTAGGGCCCAGTTGGTGCATATGAAAATGAACAATCCCCACTTCATACAGCAAAATGATAGGCTCTGAAGTATTACTTTTGGGGAACTAGATTTTAGATACAACTATGAAACTACTAGCTCCATGATTAGCAGAACCCAACAAAGCAAATAAAAGATTAGAAGTGTCACAAAAGTGATATCTTGAATACTTGGATGGGACAAAATTTTTCATCTTGATGCCAGTAATAAGTGGTTCATATGACACACCCCAGAAATTGTCCTAACATGTTAAACAGTGTGTATATGACACTAAGGGGTAAACAGTTCAAAACAAATCTGTTCTGCAAATTCTCTTATTGGATCATTAGCTACATGATATTTTTACTTTCTAGTATTTTTATACCACAAACTGAAACAGTAAGTTGAAATAATAACAGTAAAACATATTTATATTCCAAACCCTTTATAGGATATTATAAGAAGAGTTGTACTGTAATGATACCGTGTCACAGAAACCAAAACCACAGCTATGTAACTCGTCAAATGTTTCACATACAGACCGGGACACAGCCATGGGCAGAACTGAACTCTGTCACTTCAACTTGAGTTATCACTGACACAAATCCTCCCATTCCCATTAAAAAGCAAAACATGCTTTCACACAATACTTACTTTGCTGGATTTCTAGAACCCAGGGTCCAATAATGTGACAATATCTTTTTATCATGAGGTAGTGACTTCTTTGCCTGAAAAAATGTGTGATGCTCTACACAAGATTTCCACAGATTTTTGCATGCTCTGTAATTTAACATGTTGAAGGCAACAATATGCTCTCTGGATTCATTCTGTAATGGTAGAAAATACCACGTTTCAGTATATACAAGCAGATCAAACACAGTAAACAAGTTCATAAAACAACAGTAAAATTAGTTATAGCTTAAAAAGGAAAAATAAATTTAGGAAACAAAAAAAGTCAGCAGTAGATTTTGAGCTGGAGATGGCCAGAATAGCCCTTTGACTATATGAAATTCTAAAATGCAAAACAGATGAATTAAAAGTTTAATAAATACTGAATCATTATTAAATTTTTCAGTCCCTATTCCTCAGTGTTAATGAAATATTTAATTCTAGAGTGGTAAAGATTTGTTTATATATGAGCATAATATTAAACAGCTAAATCTAGTTTCAGGTTTCCAGTCAGATCTTGACCTCCTATGGCAAACTCTTTTAAACATTCCACTAAGGGTGCAACGTAGAAAGGAGAAAACCCTTCAGTCTTTGATTTCAAACTCTTCATATTAAGCTTCAATTCAATAATGTTCTTTCAAGCGCCATAACATGCAAAAAGAATCTGCTTTATAGCCTTTCAGAAAATAAAGATGTTAACAGCATTTCATCTTGGGAGAAAGAAAGTAGTTGAGATGGCATTAGAGCTACTGCTACTACAAATCCAATCCTGTGATAAGAAGCAGTCACAATGAGGAGATCAAAAGGAAGCAGAATACAAAATTTGTGTGTCTTGGTGCAAACTTACTTGCAATTTCAGTGCTAAAGTGTCAGCAAAACATAGGTGTAACAATTGTGCCACCCATGTTAATACTCTCACAAACTGTAAGCACTTCTTGAGCTATTTCAGATCCCAGTGCTCAACAGAGTTTTACACAAGATATAGCTTTGATTAGTTAATACAGTTATTGATGCAAAGAAAGTGGAATGAAGAGTAAAGCAAAGAGGGGAAAGGAAGGTAACATGAGATTCGAGTTAATTGCTATCAGAGCTCAGCACCTCAGTGAAAAAAACACCAAGCTTTTGATTTCATCACTCATCTTTTCCAGCTGCTCTAAATTAAGAATGAACTTTGAGAAGTCAGCATAGAATTAGGCAGGCGACCATCACAGTAAAGCTTCTTTCTAGCTCATACTTTGGAGAAGGACTCAAAGACCTAATAAAGCTCTTTCCATACAGTCCAGCAAGAAAGAGAGGTCCCACATGGATAGTACCTTGATTTCTAGTTGTCATTGTCCTTTGTTTGCAGCAACAACCCTATTGGGAAGTATCTACAGACCATTTTGGCTGCAATAATCAACCTGTTTTTCTTATATTCTTTTTATTTCTAGGCAACATTTCACAAATGCCATATATCAATGTCACATTCTGCAAGTCACTTTGACTAGTTCAGAGAACCTAAGACTGAGGTCACTATTTTAGAAAACCAATGAGAATCTCAAGCAAAAGGTAAGAAGGATTTGCCCCTTGATTATTCCAAAGGCACTGCAAAGCATTTAACTGATTGCAATCTTTCAGGCATGTCTTCCCTGTATCTATCAAAACTTTTTTATTAAATTTTACTTTTTAATAAATAGGGTTTGTTATTTGAGTCTCATGCATACTGGAACCAATTCATGTTTGCCAGCTCGCCATGGTTGCTTCTAATTAGCTTAGATGAAATAAAGGGTGCAAGTATTGTGAAATTTTAACTCAATTTCTTGCAACATAAAAAGCATACATCACAAAGATTTAATGACAACGGCATTTCTTACACACCCTCTGTTGGCTGAGTACTATTTCAAGCATTTTACACTACTCCAGAAGACAAATTAAAGGAAGTATATAGTTATTTTTGTTGCCCTAGAGTACTGTTGGACTTGATGATCTTATAGGTCTTCTCCAACCTAAATGATTCTATTAAACGGTTCTATACTGGTCTTTCAATTGCCATACAAATTGATTTATATAAATATCTCAATTATACTGAAAAGTCATAGTGAAAAGGTAAGGAATTAAGTGCCTCTAATATTCTGTTTTTAAATTTAAGTTTAAAAATATTAATGAATCTTGCTCTCTAAGCCACAAGTGTGTTCTTCCCAACTGTCACAGAACCTTAACGACTTCTAAGTAGGCTAAAAATTTAAGTATGGACTTATACCAGGATAAATACTTTCAGAAGTTTCAGGAAAACATGGTCAATTTTTAACTTAAACAATATCTTTTTTTAACAAATCCATATGGCTAACAGGCCACCTTGCAAGTCATGCTATTAAAACTATGCACCATTTTTAAGGCGAAGAGCACTGTAGTGGAATCCGAGGATCTACTGCCTATCATACTTCTCAACTCAAGTTCCAAAAGAATGGTATTTTAATAGTTATCAAGAAATGAAGATTAGATAAATTTACGGCCATTAAGGTAAAGTGAGTCTCTTGCTATTTCAGCATGAGGGAAGAACTTTGTTCAGATGTATGCCTATTCCATTTGCAAAGTATTCAAAAATACCTCCAGCATAGCAAGTAAAAATGTATTTTAATATGCAGAAAATGAAGATATTTTTAAGCAATAGGTAAGCACACTGGATATAAAGTTTTGTTTCTTGAAGCTTTAAAATGTTGCCTGTAAACCAGCATGGTTCCTATTCCTACCTTAATTCTTGCACCCTTCATTATGTCTACATATCATGAGCTTTTATAGCATCAGACATTCACTGATTCATCAGTCTTGCTCCTCAGTCCTTATGTAGCTCTTCAGTAGAAACAGAAATATTGCATGCTTCTATCAAGTAGCTGATCAACAGATCAAGGCAGTGGGAGGGTAAAAGATGAGGTGAGTAGCAGGGAGACAGCGAGATAGTGAGGTGAGTCTTCAGAACAGGGGCATAAGGAAAGAAAGGAGTAAGAGAAATAAGGAGAATAAATCAATGGAACATGGCACATCTCAGATGACTGAAAATTCATAGCCTTTGAGAACTGTCTGTAAATTTTGCAAAGATATCTACATATGACATACAAAACTCTGAAATGCCATAAGCACTGTCACCATCTCCAGTATAACTTTGCCTACAAATACGTAGTATCTGCTTTGCTTTGTCCACATTCTTCCCTCTCCCTTACTTCTAGCCTCATTTACCCATTCCTCCTGTGCTTCTGAGCAAACATCTGATCAATCCTATGACTGACACACCAGAGTCATCTGCCCTCACAAATCCCTCAAGCAACCCACCGTTCTGGAGAAAACCCCTAGCAGTCTAGCTGCCACCTCATTCCCACTGCAATGCAGCAGCAAGCTTTCCCGAGCAATACCACCAAAGTACTGCATGCATGCAGACTTGCTGCCCTAAATTTCAAGCAAAGAGGGCTAATTGACAAGGATGGATATATCTAGAGATTTAATAGCACATCTGGTCTGCTTTTTCTTATCTACTAGAATAAAAAGGTCACACGGCTGACCCTATTTTTCCTACTGCTCTGTAAAGCTCTTGAAGAATGATATAGTGTATGTTACTGTAACCTCAGCGGGTTATAAAATAAAGAACTATGATCACTTAAGAGGAGATTAGGTAAAAGAAACAAAAACCTTAAAATGTCATCATTTAACAAAAGCTTAACTGAACAAGTTTTAAGAATGCTGCTCTCTTCAAGGGTGCCACAAACTTCTGATAGCAGTAAAGTCTTTATACAATGAATACACATATTTCACATGATCTTTGAGTCCAGCAACTGTTAAATATCGACACTTTATTCCTTCATATTAAAAAAAAAACAAGCTGGTAAGCAAGCTCATTTTACTATACACTGTTACTAATCTCTCAGAGTCATGTTCCTACATTTATTCTCACAGACACATTTGGAAATTGCTGTCAATTGCCAATATTTGTATACTTTGAATTTAATAGAAACCCTTCAAAGAATTTTTAATCCTGAAACCTAGAAGAAGGTAATACTTGTGTCATACAATTACGGAGTGTAATACCAATACAATTACACTCAAGCTAACAGAATGGTTTGCCAACCACTCATTTCTTCATATAGTGAAATATATTTGAACAGACTGAGATAAGTTTGCATAGAAATAACATTTAGAAACTTCTGGTTTGCAAAAAACTTCAGACCCCTCTGCAGTGGGTTAGGACAGACTCTCTCAAACCAGAAAACAGTTTCATTTGTGCATGCTATGTCTGTAAGCATTAGTGCAGTAACACTATTTCTAGATCCTATGTTTACGTAAGAGCCCTGAAAATAAAGAATGTTTATTTATGTGCATGGACACTCCTCAAATTTGGAAGATACTCAAACCAGGGGGAGACAGACCAAAAGATGAAAATACTCTCCTTTAGGGTAAAAGAAGTCTCCCTAGCAATCTGTGTTCAATGAGGGTCAAGAGGTCTTCTAACACAGGTCCTAAGAGTTTAGGAGCTCATTTACTACAAGAAAGAGCCTTCATAAAGTTTAGCTATAAGTTAACACTTACCTTGTACTACCTATCTGAATCCTGTCCTCAACTGAATTAAAAATACTTATACATGTGCTGGTCAGTAATTTCCATATTTTTTTCTGTCATATCAAATATTCTCTTCTCTTCATAAAAATATAGCTTAATTTATCCATTCATATTGTGGCAGCACAATACTGTTATCAAGACTGGGGATTTTTTTCCAATTAAATAGCCTTATATTACAACTGCTCTGCAAAAGGCACATAGAATTACAAAGACCAAAAAAAAGGTCTATGAAATCAGAAAAACTTTACATTAGTTTTACCAATTATATTCACATATTTTGCCAACTTCTAAAGTGCTCTGTGTTACACAGCAGGAGATTCACTCTCCCTTTCCAACCTCATATCTTTCAGCTGCAGAGCTCTCCTATTCTTCAGGTACCTTCCTTTCCCCCACAACTCTGAGCCTCATAAGCAGAAGGGACTTAATGAAGTCCTTCTAGATAGGATAAGCAGCTGTTTAGTAGATTCACTGCAATGAGACACTCTACAGGGCAGAGACAGCATCAAAAAAAAGAGCAGCAGATGCTGGCCCGAAAAAGGAAATATGCTAGGTTACTAAACACTGGAGAAAGGATGAAGATTTACATTTCTCCCACATCTCCAAGGGATACCAAACCTGCATGGGAAGATACAGTCCAACAGACTGAATGCGGATGGATTCCATGTTGGAAAGGAAATAAAAATGGGAAACAGAGTGAGCATAAAAGGACCACAATAGCAAGGGCAAGTTAACAAAACAGAATTTCAAATGCAACTTAAAGACAGAGCCCCTTGATGTCTTAATATTTAAGGCAAAAAAACCCCAAAAAAACAAAAAAAAGAACTTGACCACTTGAGCAGAACGAAATGAAATGACTACTTACATGTTTTTGTCGTTGTTGTATAAAAAACTTTTTCCTTTTAAAGGAAATTTTTAATATGTTCACCCTAAAACAAAGAAACAGACCATGAAATACTAAACAGCGTTTAGAGGGGAAAAAACAATGAAAAATAACACTGCTTACATCAAGCCTAAAAGATTATAGCTGTTAAATATTAATGAATAATCTGCAGCCATCTCCTGTGTTGAGGGGCAAACAGGTGTCAAGAAACTAAAAGCAAAAAATTTTGTCTAAGGAAAGGTCTCTTAAAAATTGAGATTCTTCCTTATTTACTTCTTAAATATCTCACATAGCAATTCTCTCATACCAAATCTATTCTTGCAGCATAAACTTGATGACATCCTTTACTAAGCCACACAAATGTTAAATGTGTCAAATTTGTATAACTTAATCATACAACAACTGTAACTCAAGGAACAAAATTTAAAACCCTAATGACATGACAAGGTTGCTCATACAACATCTGAAATTTCCCAGAGACTTCACAGAACTGAAAAATACCTTATACTTGTATTAATACTAAATAAGCATTGTTGATAAAATCATAATTGTAGAAGAATGAAAACTAAGAAAGAGCATTAATATATTTTTCACTTTGGTTATTAACATTGCTGCATAACTTCTGTGGTAATTCATACAGAACTGAACACCTCTTTTCTATATGTACATATAGAATAAAGATTTTCTAAGGAAAGGATTACAGTTGGAATTGGTGCTCAAGCAATTTTCATTTTAATTATATGATTATCAGTTTTGCTAAATTAAACAAACTTCTAGGTACCCACGCATCTTCCTACAAGAAAACAAGATTTGTCTAAAATACCTAAATTCTCTACAATACTTCTACTTCAATAATTAAAAACCTACACATTTTGGAAAAAAGAAATCTGTGATCAGCTGGAATCACATGGATGCCTTGGGAAAGCTATTTAAGGTCTGGTAAAGTCATACTTGCCTGAAAAAACACCACTGAAGGGTTTTGAAAGGTTGCTGCTAAAAGTCTTAGAATATTCTTGTCAACCAATAATGTTTCACAGCACCTTATATCTCATCAAGTTTTAACTATATTGAAGGCCATCTCAATTCTTACCACATTTTTGCACCACTCTCAGCAAGCAGGAAAATGTCATATCATTCATTCCCCACTGCCCATGAGAGAGATGCACTTTAATTCTAGAGCGTTGTCCCTCATTCATTCAGGAGAGTATAACTGGCAGTTACAAACAAGAAAGGTAAAACGATAAACAATCCCCCATCCTGTACAAAAGAGGTGGAAAACCGAATGCATGCCCATTTCTGAAAATGCTTTGTTCCATCAATTACAGAACCCCAAAGAAATAGGAATTTCATGCACACCATTCTTTGGTGACCAGGCCAATTATTCACATCACTGGAAATTTGAAATCATATCCACCTCTCCTGTCAAGCCAACTGCTGAAATACTTGTGCCATTTGCTACGTCAAATAGTAATGATCTGTACAGCTTATCTAAGGGTTATGGATTCTGAAACTCCCAATACCCCATATAAATTTTCAGTTGCATTTACTGAGATGAAACTCATTTACATACAAATCCTTTCTTAATCCTAGTGCTACTCCATCTCACAGAAACACACAATGTTAGGAGTTGGAAG